>VFFE01007158.1:12725-29373 GCA_008921705.1 Burhinus oedicnemus | reverse complement strand
TTTTGTATTATCTTTTTTCGTTTTTTTCTTCTCTGTTTATCTGCTTCATTAATAATTTTTTTGATTTATTCTTTTTGTTCAGTTTTCCTTCATTAATTTCTTTTGATTCTCCTTTGCATTCTAGATAAACTGGATTATCTGTGATTCTAGTCTTTTTTTTTTCCTTTGCATCCATTTGGTGATGAGACAATGCCCTAGCTGAAGCAAAAGGAAACAGGCTATCCCAAGCATGATGTAGTATTCTTAAGGTAGTTCTCGAAGAGAAAGTATATTTAACTACAATTCTAAATTTTGTAAGCCTGTATTTCGTAAATACTGAATGTAAAATAGGGACATCCTGCCTTTCAAAGAGTCCAGTGATAAGTGAATTATTGTAAGTAGATCATTATAGTAAGGTAAGCAAAGAAGATTTCCCAGTTATGTGATTAAGATGCAAAAAGCTGCATGTCTGAGAATGGATAATCAGAACATGACAATAAAAAGAACTCTTTAAATAAATCTGATAAATTTGATGGCTCTGTTGAATAGGTGCTGCCTTGTAAAGCTTTGCCATAAACAGACTTCAAATTGCTTTTCCTCCTGATTTTTTTTTTCTCTAGAAAGAGTGAACTTATTTATATTTCTGTGTTGGTTTTTTCTCCTCAAAAACACACATTTCTCTAGTTCTTTGCAGCAGAAGGGCACTTCACATGTTTGCATTAGACTATATCCCTTCAAGCATTAATGTCATGATCTCTCACCTTACATCGTTAGGAAGGATGAAAAGAAATCACTGTAGTACTACTGGCATGTGCTTTTCAGTCACAATAAAAAAGGGTAATTTTATCACTTTCCACCTCTGCCTGTCTTGAAAGTAGAGATAACAAATTGTGCTGGAAAAAACTGTCCTCTTTGTGGTTCATGTAAACAAAACATGTTTTGGGGAGTTTACACTTTCCAGATATTGATGCTTCTTACAAGAAGAGCAAGCTTTCAATAACCCTTAAGAATACTCTAGTAAGGCTCTCTTAAAAAAAGACTGAATTTACTTATTTGCAATCCTGCCATAACTGTGTGCCAGCTCTTTTTTTCCTGGGAAATACTGAATGCTGTACACTTTGGTAGGATGAAGACAGTACACAAATTCCTTTCTTAACAGGATTTAAAGTTGATTATGGAGTTGATACAGTGTGAGTTTTGATCACAATTAGCAGAACTCACAGAAAACCCAAGCCAGTAATATTATCTGTCTCAAAGCTCTGTGTGTGGGGGGTGGAACATTATCCTCAAGCCCATGTAGCCATTGCATTTGTGCTGTATGGTGCCTAACACACCCTTCCCTGCTGGGGCCATTAGACCACGCTTTTTCCCTTGTGCAATCTGTTTTAGTCCACTGTTCATGGCATGCAGAAAACTGCCACCAGATCTGGCATTAATACACAGTCATGTCTGCATTCTCAGTGGAAATATGAAAGAATCCAGACATGAAAACTAAACTTCACAAAGTAGGAGAAAATAGTAAGGTGCAATTCTACATTGGCAAAATAATGGAGTAGATGACCTAATATCTTTTTTTTTCCCCCTTTTGTTACTAGTTGTTACCATTGTTATTTCTCTGCTTTTTAAAGGGAACTGAGTTACTTTCTCAGCACCAGAAGTGGACCCTTTAGAACAAAAGCATTGTATGAGCAGGCTAGCATACAGAAACTTCGGCTGAGTTTTACCATTGCAAGGGCTTAATAAAGGACTGCAATCTCCAGATGTGTAATCTTGACCCTATACAATCACAGTTAAAAATTATGTGATACCATAAATTAAGAGCATGAAACTACATGGTAATATGCAGTACAAATGCTTTTGTAGTCTACACTGAATCTGGTTCCCTCCTCTGGAAATAGTTTTCACATTTTGAGACTGTTAAACATGTAAATTTATAGCCCAGTTATAACACGAGATTGCACCCATCAGTGGTCACAGCTCAGCAGTGGAGTGTAGCACTGGCATGAGAAATGAAGGTGCTCAGCACCATCCTAGCTCACACCATAATGCAGCATTCCCAGTTGTCACCTTCAACTGCTTACAGAAGTTCAGTCTCTCGTATTTTGACTTTGTACTTCTTCAAAACTTTAGCAGACTGAGCCTCAAGAAAAACACATTCTAGGATTCTGGAGGACAGAAATACCAAGGTAATAAAGGGCTATCTCTCTAAAACAGGTGATAAATCAAACTACCAGCATTTTTTACACCTAAGTAGACATAAGACATTAAAAGCTTACGTATGTTTAATTTAATGTAACAAGTAACCTACTGCTACTGGAAATTACTGCTCAGAAAGACGCCCTCCTCCCCACACCCACACACTTAACTGTCTTGAGTAAAACTGAAGATGTGGGATTCTCCACAGTGTATGCATATTTCTATACTGAAGTTTATATATTCAGGACAGTTATTCATAGTTTCTGAACTCAGTTACTGGAGACAGAATGCAGTAATGAAATCTCATCTGAACTGGCTGTGCACTCACTATCTTGGATGATTTCAAGGTCAGTAAGACAGAAGTGATAAATGAGTTGCAATGACTCAAAACCTATAAATCCTGAGATCCAGATGGGTTTTGTCCAAGGTTGTTAAAGATACTAAGAAGAATGTAGACTGGTGGCAGTAATCCTGGAAAATTAGATTATTGTGAAGAGGTTTTGGAAGCTACAGGAGAAGTAAGACTGACATACAAAAATGTAGTAAGTAAAATAATACAAAGTTACTTAAAATGCATGCAAAATAAATGCAAGCAATTTGGACCTGGTATGAAAACACCTGCTAAAAACACAGTTAGATAATAAATAAACCCCTCCAGAAGATTAGGCTTAGCTAAGGCCATTCAACGGCAGGCTTCCCTCTCTGAAAAGGAGACTCCCTCCTCACCCTCACCTCCCCACCCCCATTTTCAGCCAAGATCATCAACAACTGTTTCAAGCGTAGTCAGTTAAACCCGGCCACTGAGGCTGAAAGCAAGCTGTCTACGACCTTCCAGGATATCGCCAAGAAAATGTATTAATAAAAAGAAAGAGGAGGAACTTTGCACTGCTGTTTGAATTTCTCGCTCAAATGATATTGGATTTCTATGAAAGAACATTTTAACAGTTTTAGGAGACTGTATGTATTCTATGTAAATAACATATGGGAAATCATAGACAAAGCCATGTGGTTTTTTAGCGTCACCTACCATATTTCCTTCTGTAGGTCTTATTAGATCTAACAGCAGTTAGATTCTGATTTTTTTGAATGATTCTGATTGATAGTCTTTGATAATTATTTTCTATAATTGCAGATAGTAAGAAAGAACCTAGCAAATTACAGAATGATTCCCTGATTGTTAGCCCACCTATGGTAAGGAATGGCAAGCCCTGAAATCACATGAAGGAAACAAATGAGAAACATGGGAGGGATGAACTAAGTCCTGGAAACCTTAGGAATCTGCTGTCTGTGGGCTGAGGGATGATCACGATTCTCAGGACTCAATGAGGAGAGTGGCAAACTAGTAGAAACAAATGAGAGGGGTTGGGTTTTTTTGGGTGTTGGTCGTTTGGTTTGGGTTTTGCCTTGCTTTTGCTGCTCTCTGTGTAGGAAGAAATCCAGGTGCTGCTCTGTAGGTTTTATCCAGGAAGAAATTTTTCACTGTGAGCATGGTGAGGCACCGGAACAGGTTGCCCAGGGAAGTTGTGGAGGCCCCATCCCTGGAAGTGTTCAAGGCCAGGTTGGATGAGGCTTTGAGCAATCTGGTCTCATAGCAGGTGTCCTTGCCCATGGCAGGGGGGTTGAAACTAGATGATCTTTAAGGCCCCTTCCAACTCTAACTGTTCTATGATTCTATGATTCTATGGTTTACGTAAAATTTTGTTGCTAAGCCAGGGTAAGTCTCCTGAGTCTGATACACTTCAAAAGACCTATCTTTCCCCGCAGTCTGTTGCTTTCAGCACCTAGCTGTTGTTTTAGTGTGTTAATATTATAAGACACAGATTATACTGATAGAAAGAAATACAGAGGAAATGGGCAGTACAAAATATGAATGTGATATTTAAGAGAAAATATGTATGGCAAAAGCTAGAGACAACAGGAGGAAATTTAGAATTCATCAGTAATTAGAAAAATCCTGGCAATATTATAGAGATGATAAATGGGGGGCCTGTTCTTTAAAGGGAGAAAAATAGAGATGATATGCAGTGATGAGGTATTGTTCACTCAAACAGAAACTAAAGAGATAGATACTCAATATCATCTGCTAAAGTGGTTTTTCAAATCAGGTGTTTCAGACAAGATGTACCTGAAAGTTTCAACGTAGTTAGCCTTGGTAATTTCTGCTGCACTGAAAGAGTGGGGAAAGTCCAGGTATGTGGAAAAAAACTTAAGTAATACTGTTAAAAAGTCATCAGAGCACATAATCCAGTAGATTTCAGGTTTAACTTGAGAGTTAACTGAAAGTACGCAATTTAACAGATGATACAGATTTCAAATAATGAAGACTTTCTCAGTGACATAATTAATAGTTTATATGGTTGTATATTATATGTACTATATATAAAATTAATTCTATAATTGATATATTTATGTGGAAAACTTACTTTGCCAAGCACTATATTTTGCAGAACTGATGGATAAAAGTAACTGCATGTGTAATATTTCGGCATCTATAGGCATCTAATGTCATACTGTGTAATACTAATCAAAAGATTTAACAAAATGTAGTGACCATAAACCATAGTATATGGATTAAAGTTGGCTGACTGAAGGATGTCAAAATTCAGTGTTAACGGGACTTTTTTACTGAATTATTACTCTGAGGTTTATTTTTTCTAATGAAGCCCTGCAAAGATTGGTACCTACTAAAGACTGGTACTGATACTTTCATGGCTGATCCGGTAACAGCCTGGATTTCATGTGATCAGATGCTACATAACATCTAGATACAAAGCATCCAGACCATACAGCAGGATGAGAATTGTACTTGGAACAGCACAAATCAGAAAGATTGTGGGAGGTAATCATACCAATATAAAATTTCTTTATGAGCCTACATACAAAATTGTGGCAAGAATAGGGAGACCATAGCACTGTTTAAATCACCTCACTGAGATTCTTAAAGGTGTATCTTACAATTTAAGCAGCCTAGCAAATGGAAAGCTGAGAGAGAGAGACAGTCCTGTTAGTATAGTACTGCCTAGTTTCATTTTAAAAATAGCATAGAATGTTGAATGAGACTAGAAGTTTGATTATAGCTGTAATTACCTCAAAGAATGTTACAAATGCAGGGTGGAAAATATTGCAGGATATAGAGTACAACTTCCCTTTTTTGAGGTGATAATGCAAGTTATAATGTGGTTATTTAAACTGTGCATGAATTGATGTTTATGTCCTTTGGACTATTTAGTTTATCCTCTTGGTATTTTGTAGTTAATGTCTTTGCCTTAGTCATTTTAATCTGGTATAGCTGCAGATTTTTTGTGTGCGTAATTACAAGAACAGAAGATTTAAAAATAAAAATTAAAAAAATACATTACTGTAAAATGACCAAAAAAAAAAAAAAAAAGGTAGAGATTCAGGAATAGTTCTAATGTCTGAAATTAAATGCATTTTTTGAAAATGTGTTAAATGTCAACATGATAAAAGAATGCAACTACTGAAATAGTTTAGTATAGACAAAGTGTGAGAACAGGTAGAGAGTGAAAGATGCATCACGTAAGAAACCAGGGTCTGAACATGAATAGATTTGTATGTCCTCAGAATAAGTCTCATAAAGTTATTTCTTTGTCGCAGTTGCAATATGGCTCTGAATTTATCTAGCAGTTTACCAGCAGCATCCCTGTAGTCCTTAGGAAGGTCTTGCCAAGTTAAAGGGACCTTGTCTTTCCCAGTAAATGAAGTTTCCTTCCTGTAAAATATTCTAGGTCATTGTTAGGTGATTGATAGGTAAATTACAAAAGTGATTGGCCTATCTTACTACAACAAAGAGTCTCCTCCATTGCAGAAGCAATCAAAAGTAAAAATCACTGAATTTACGTTACACTTGTGTATAACAAATTCAGAGCTGTGTTAGCTCTATGAACTTCTACCAAGAAGATGAAAAGATTGCTCTGAATATGCTTAAATAGGGATGAAGTCCGTCCTCCCCGAAGTGTATAAAATAGAGACCATCTAGTATAAGGACATGCTATCAAAAAAGCACTATTAAAATCATTAACTTGATGACACAGGGAAAAAAAAAACCCAAACTCAACAATTTAAATTATTTACTAAAGCAACAATAATAAAACTTTAATAAAAACTAGCTATAATTTCTTTATGTAATGCCTGTGGAATCATAGAATGGTTCAGGTTGGGCAGGAGCTCAAGAGGTCTGTAGTCCAATAGGCTGCTCACAGCAAGGTCAGCTCTGAGGTCAGACCAGCTTGCTGAAGGCATCGCCCACCCAGGCTTGAAGCTTTAAGGGATGGAGCCTCCACAACCTCTCTGGACAATATGCTCCACTGCTCAGCTGTTCTTTGGGAGAAATTTTGTCCTTATATCCATGTCAGGGATCAAAGCATCATTATGCTAATAATGTGCATGCAAATAATCTCCAATCTGGGAAGTGCTTACAGCCTGCTATTAAAATTCTCACAATGAATTTAATATACTGTCCTGGTTCCAGCAGGGATAGGGTTAATCTTCTGGCCTGGGACACAGGTATTCCATACCGTGTGACGCCATGCCCAGTCCATAGGGGGGAGCTGGCAGGGGGAGGGGGTAGGAACTCGCTGCTTGGGAGCAGGCTGGGGCTGCCCGGGGTGCAGCGGGTACAGGAACCATGTTTGTACATTCCTCCATCAGTGCTATTGTTGTTGTTTTCCTCTTTCCTTTGCTGTTCTGTTAAACTCCCTTTATCTCAACCCATGAGTTTTGCCTTTTTCTTCCAGTTTTCCCCCGCTGCCGTGGGGGTTGAGCGAGCAGCCGCATGGTTCTTTGTTGCTGGCTGAGGCCAAACCACGACATACACGTTGTCCCTGAAAGCAGAAGACCAAAGCTGGTTATACTACTATGGAGAGAAATAATCATGGTAGCAGACTTAGTTCACAGATGCAATGGCAGCACAATGATTTCGGTAAGAGCTAAAGTCTGTGCCAGGGATCAAAGCACCATTGTACTCATCAACTGAACAAAGACAATCTCTGGTCTGGAGCATTCCTGTGGCCTGTTACTGCAAACGAGAAGAGGGACGGATGCTTAAACTGAGTATGGGCCTTCTCGGGGAGCCAACAGTAGCAGGGAGCCGTTCCTTTTAAAAGGCTACGGTGTGACTGGAGAATGGGTTCCTTCCTTTCCTGTTGTGGAGAACCCGGACTTTGTGAGAAGCAGAGAGCTCTGGGCATCCTTAGTTCTGAGTCGCTTCTGAACAGCACAATTTATCGGAAGTAGCCCCTGCCCACCTCTTTTGTTAATGCCTGTTGTGTCTTGCTCTGCTACTGCAAAGGCCTGTTTCTTTAAGAGGGCAATACTGACTTTTGTCTTTCTCATGACAGTCAAAATTTTCAGTGCTACTCTCTGGATTAATACAAAGATGTTTTTTACCCAGATACTACTCTTCAGCTTGTTACTCGTAAGCCTAAAAGAGTTTGAGTTCATTTGTCTTGAGCTACCTAAAAGATATTTCAGTTTATGTGCCAATCATTTGTTGAGAGCCTCAACCAAATTTCCTCTTTTATTTTGATTAGGAGTTAGTTTTATTTTGATTAGGATGATAAAGGTGACCAAAAGAGCTGCCCAGACTTTTTCATATACCGAATTAGGACTCCATTAGAACATCTCTTACTGTCCTAGATCTTTACCTCTTTCTATGTATGATGAACAGGGTCCCAGCCATCACTGTCTTTTCAGGTGCCAGAGTTTCCTTACAAGTAATTTTAGTAGACTGAGTTCTAACTCTGTATAAAGTAGGCAATTATGAATTCAAAATACTAAATTTGTAATTCCGATTAGAAATAATGATTGCATATTGTCAGAAAAAATACAGTATTACACAAGGGGGAAACAGGAAAAGATTGGCTACATGTGTGGTGTTATGTTGTTAGATAAGCAAGATTGAACTATTTTGTAATAGCTGGTAATTAAATTTGCAGTGGTTAGAAAAACGTTTTCATTTTTTACTTTGTTTATATTGCTATTTTTACCAATACCATAAAGAATGATAATGTTAGAATAAGGGGGTAAGGAAGTTTGGTTTTGAGTTGCATTACATCATCAAATGAAACACGCTTTAAAATATGTTTTCTTCGCCTACTATAGATTTAATGATTCAATTAATATGAATAAGAAGTAGACCCATGCAATCACACTTGTGAACTTAGCTTTCAGTTCTTCCAAGGTTAAATCTGGAGTAACTTGTATTGAAGAACATTTTTGTTTTCTAGACAAAGCAATATACCCATAGCTCATCCACACTGTCTTTTTCCAGCAAATATGAATTGTCTGTTGACTTCTGTCAGCATGTTTTGTACTTTCTTTGTCCTCTCCTTTCTCTGTACCTTGTTTGTATGGATACTGCTGGCAAGTCTAAAGGAAAGCAATGAAAGTAAGTTGGGTTACCTGGATTTGTGGTAGTTTAAGTGAGTGAGGCGCTGGGCTAGTTATAATTTTTAGTCATTTTAATTTTGATGAGAGTATGTAGAAAGAAATGTAATACCTTTTGTGTGAGCAATGATTTAATGGATATAACACTTAATAGGAAATACATCCACTTTTAATACTGGAAAATCCAAATTCTGACTTGTTTTCTTTTTTATTTAAAACAAATAGTTGAAAGTAAGAGACAGCATTCTGCATGAAAACACTCTTCTACCAAAAAGTATCACCAGTGCCATACTACCACTGATGGTAGTTCATTGTAACAGCTTTTTACAGGCATCAGTGCAAATCTGATTCAACCTAACTGTGTTTGAAACTGTGGGCTGTTTGTTTTGGGTTTTTTAACATTAGCAATTTAACTACTTCTTGGTAGAGTAAAGCATAAACTTTCTGAAGTTTCAAATCACAGATTTTGGGTACATCACATGTAAGAGAATTCAGGAGGTTCTGTACTGTATTTTTAAAATGTCAGGAAAATCTGGAAATTAAATTAATTACGTTTTCCAAAGGAACATGTTACATTGCAGTTACAAAAAGAAAGGAAATAAATTTATCTTCTTTTACTCATTTAATGAAATGTTTGAAGAATAAACCTTAAATTAGTTTGAGATTCTTCCCAGAAGACTGAAAATATACGAAGTGATATTTTACAATTTTCTTGATATTTTCATACGTAGGAAGACAACTGTTTATGCCAAGACAACTATGGATGCAATCCTGTGGATATAAACCTTTTATAAAATTTTGGCCACATCACTGTTATCTTGAAAGCAAATTAATGGAAAAAAAATCTGTATTGTTTCTTTATTTCTTGTTATCTTCCAATTTCTCTACTGAGATACCTTTCTAGATGACTGATACTGTTTATGAAGCGTGGAAAAGATTAATCTGCTTTTGCTCAAGTGTGTCTTCCAAGTCAGCCAGTAATGAGACGCAAAGGGTGCAGGGTGTGGGGGGGCCAGTGGGCATACTTTCCTATGAGAAATATCTAAGATTAGAGCCATGAATTGGTCCCTTGGTACTGGAGAGAGCATAAAGGACTATTTTAAACTGGGCATCTAACTTTGAAGCCACATAGCTAAATTTACGACAAATTTGTATTTGTATACTATCCTTAAAGTATCTTCCATTACTGAAGCTCATTTATAGACTAAATTAACTTCTCAATAGCAACTGTAAGCTCTCTTTCCTAATGTTAATTTCCTAATTCTGTGGTCAAAATGGGACAAAATAATTTTATGTTATATTGATGCAGTTGACAATATGTTGAAGTAGCAAATACAGCAAGTGCCAAATGTTCTAGACTTGAGAGTATTTTGCTGCCTGTCAAGAGATTTGGCCATAGGAAATAGGCAGGCATCATCTTACAGCCTTCAGTTTGCTCAAAAAAAAAAAAAAATCTGAACATGAATCTTAAATTTCTGAGATTAAGGTATGTGAGACAAGATGAGATAAGATAAAATGCACTCTTTAGCCATCCAACTTTATTTAAAAACCTCAGAACTCTCTTTCTGGGTTTCTTATTTTTTCATGCTCTGGCCTTCATCTATAGATTATCACTTTTCCAAAGAACCAAAGCTATAGTCTCCTTTTTGGTGCTAGTCTCCTCATTTAATGGAAGTCTTTGTCCTCTAAATTAACTCTGGTCCTGTTTCTCCAATTTGTTGTCTTGGAATTCAGGCTGTTAGTGGAAGATCTGCAGGGATAAAATAAAACTTAGCTGCAGGTTTTTCCCACCTCCTTTCTGTAACTATTTTTAGTAAGGTTGCCATCCTGCCTGTCATTCAGGCCCATACTCTCACCATCATTTGCAATTTGCACCATTTACCCTGCATGTGATGTTCCATCTGTATGACTGAAAGTCTTGTTCTGGCTGTCATCTCAAATGCCAGTGATGACCACTCTTTGTCTACTGCTTTGAAATGCAATATATATCCAGATTGCTAATACAAAGATAAATTTCTTCCATTGTTTTCCATATCCTCTATTATATCAAGTATAGGTTATCTGATCTTACTTTCTAAGACTTTTGCAGTGACTCCTCTTTGGGATCAAGATACTGACTGTTGTCTGGCCTGGGGAACAAACCTTCATAGACAAGTATGCTTAAAAACTTGATGTATTTTTGCATCTTTCTTGCTCTTTTTCCTCATTGGAAAAATAAATCCTGAAGGTATCTGTAAAACATCCTTTTTTTCCCCCCATTCATATTGCTCTAGATTTTTTAGTAAATAGCTATGCCACATGCATAATGAATCCATCTGTCAAGCTTACTAATATTTCTCCTGTGCAGTGTCTCCTAGGTAATCCCTGCCCCTTTTATATTGATTGTAATATTTTGCTATCAAGAAAATTTAATTGATGTGTTTATCCCATGCTTGCAGAACTCAGTTCTAATCCATTAATAAAGCCCCTAGATGTCACTGTAATAATCTAAAAAAACCAGTAAAAATTGTAAATAGTAGCAGAATTCTTTTACAATTAAGTTGATCTTGAATGAGACTCAAGTAACGTGATAAACAGGTATCAGTCAACAGCTTAGGGAGAAAAAAGGATGTTTTGTAAGTTGCTGAATTTCAAGAATGTTACACAAAGGTTGTGTTCTGCCTTTGGCATTACCTGGCTAAAAAGAAGATTCTAGAAAACACTTCCACAACAGCATTGTGTCAATAAAAATAACTGAACTACAACATAATAAAAAGGTATTTTATAATGTGAGTAGGTGTCCATCCTGACCCCAACCACATTCTAAGTGGCCTGAAGTATCCTTATGAGTTCAAGTACAGATTTTGGTTGACTGTTGGTTAAAGAACACTTCTGTTTGGCAAGAGACCTTTGTGATTAATGGAGCAGTGTCAGGTTGGAGGCCTGTAACCAGTGGCCTCCCCCAGGGGTCAAAACTTGGTCCAACCTTGTTCAATATATTCATCAATGACCTGGATGAGGGCAGAGAGTGTATCCTCAGCAAGTTCGCTGATGATACCAAACTGGGAGGGGTGGCTGGCACTCCAGTGTGACCTGGACAGGCTGGAGAGCTGGGCAGAGAAGAACCTAATGAGGTTCAACAAGAGCAAGTGTAGGGTCCTGCCACTGGGGAGGAAGAACGGCAGGCACCAGTACAGGTTAGGGGTGGACCTGCTGGAAAGCAGTTCTGAGGAGAAGGATCTGGGGGTCCTGGTAGACAGTAAATTATCCATGAGCCAGCAATGTGCCCTTGTTGCCAGGAAGGCCAATGGAATCCTGGGCTGCATAGGCAAGAGTGTGGCTGGTAGGTCGGGGAGGTCATTCTCCCCTCTACTCTGCTCTGGTGAGGCCACAACTTGGAATACTGTGTCCAGTTCTAGGCTCCCCAGTTCAAGCGGGACAGAAGAGAGTGCAGTGTAGGGCAAGAAAGATGACTGGGGGATTGGAGCACCTCCCTTATGAGGGAAGGCTGAGAGAGCTGGGACTCTTTAGCCTGGAGAAGAGAAGGCTGAGGGGAGACCTTATTCTTGCTTAGAAGTATCTAAAAGGTGGGTTGAAGGAGGATGGAGCCAGACTCTTTTCAGTGGTTCCCAGTGACAGGACAAGGGGCAACGGGCACAAGTTGGAACATAGGAAGTTCCATTCAAACATAAGAAAAAACTTCTTTACGGTGAGGGTGCCAGAGCACTGGCACAGGCTGCCCAGGGAGGTTGTGGAGTCCCCTTCTCTGGAGATTTTCAAGACCTGCCTGGATGCAGTCCTGAGTAAAGTGCTCTAGGCATTCATGCGTCAGCAGGGGAGTTGGACTAGATGATCTCTGGAGGTCCCTTCCAACTCTGAAAATTCCGTGATTCCGTGAGTCCCTTCAGCAGTGATTTAAGAGAAGTTTTACTACACTATGTTTACAAACAGGAATTGTTTTACCAGTTACTGAAGCACAGCCATCACTGGCGAGATCCAGTACACAGCATGGAAGGATGAATATTTTGAACAAAAAAAATACGCTGAAATCTACCTTCTTTCCAAACTGGTCTGTGATGTGCAAAGATGATTTTTCACTCTGAAAAGTTTGTAACACGTTCACCCAAACCAACATATTCTGCCCTCCTTCTGTTATTCTAGTCGTTCCCATCTCTGGCTGGGTCTATGAATTTTCTCAGGCTGGGAAGATGGATATTGGATGTTTTCTACTGTCACATTCACATACATTTTCCACTACTGAAAGTCTCTTTAAGGTCTGTGCCAACGGAAATCAGTGGAGAATGTGGCTTGGTTTTAGCTGCTGGTCTGAAAAGCTCTGTCATGGTAGTTTTAGAAGTCACTGCTCTTACTCTGTGCAAAGTACTTTCTATGCTAAGGTAAGTATTACCACATTTTCTTTGTTGGGTTTTCTTAGCTCTAACTGGGAAGTTGACACCAAATCCTTCTAAAAAATATTCACATTTCACATACATAAAACCATATTTGTATATTTGCATATATATAAAAATATGAATATGCTTTCTTCCTAAGCAAAGGAGAACATCCAAGAGAATAAAGCTGTTTATATTTTTGTGTGTGCACACTTAAAAAAAAATCTGAGGCTAGGTTTCCTAGATTGTGAAAAAAATATACATATCATCAACATGATGCTTGAATTAGCAAACACAGGGTTTTGATTTTAAAATGTCAAAGACAAGTTAAAACAGTATCTGTTCAAAGAGATCTATGACTTTTTCTCTGAATGCAAAACACATATGCAGTCTGTGAAATGTTCTGCTGTAGGCTGAAGGGGAAAGGGGTGTAACTAGCATTTCCTTTTCAGTCTGAAAATTTACAGGAATGCAACAGCACATCTGTATGGAATTAGCATGGCTTCTCTCCCTAATACATTGAGATTCATGTGACTGCAAACTTAGGAGTCTATAATCTTGAGTCCAGATTTGTTTTACCTAATAAAAACATCAGGACTGATTGTACCTTAGGGTCTAATATTTAAAAAGACTAAAATCATATTTTTAAGAAAATAAAAGCAGACAGTTTCATAGTATTTTTAAGTCTGTGCACCTTTAGATATCTGTTTAAGAGTCTGTGTGTAGCAGGCTATATACCAAAGCACGTACCTATACTTGCAGGCACTACGGCTGGATTTGAGACCATCAGTATACTCGGAAAAAAACTTCTTTTTGGAAAGCCACGTTACAAACATTTCTGCTGACTGCCAGTTTTCTTATGGAATTTGCATTGGTGTATGACCTATTTTTTTTCCTTCCATTAGTCTATATGAACGGCATGCTACGTATAACATGCCATAATTACAATATGCTGGCATAGTGCTGCTGAAATAAGTTAATGCAAAGTTTGAACTGTTCTTAGTATATGTAGTGCCATCACAGATTTTTGAGGCATTCTATATAATATTATATATTAGACTTTCCTAATAGAATATATAACAGATATTTCTTTATGCATTTTGAGCATGATCAGAGTTTTATATACCAAGATTATGCTGATTTGAAAATTATGTAAACTTTGCACCCATCTTTTTCAATTTGCAATTGAGTGAAAATTACCAGCTTTGCCTTTCACAGGTATGTGACTATATAAAGGAACTGCCGTGACAGTAATTAGCAACTTAACATTTGCATGTTTACAGCGTGCAACAAAACACAGTCTACCTGTATTTATATTCCATAAACCTATTTTAATTTGGTAAAAATGAAGTTTGGTTCTAGTATGCGAAAACAATGATGCCACGTCCATCAGAGGGGAGGAACACAAAACCAAAACAACAAAATTGTTGTTTATTCATTTCTTGTTAAGAGTTATTTTTATTTAGGTAATGCTACTGCTTAGTTTGAGGCTTATCAGAGATTCTTGGGTCTGCTGTCAAGATTGCTTTACTTTTGTGATTCTACAGATGAAGTAATATTTAATAAAAAGAGAGAACATAGGCTTTAAGCAGCGATACAGCCAGAGCAGCAGTCAGTACAAAATTGCCCCATTTACATGAAAGGTGGAATTCAGGTGAACTGAAACATGGATGCAACTCTTAAATACTCTCCCAGTTCACCCTTGTTGTATTTAATTAAAACTTTATCTTCCTGTGGGCATGCAGAAGCATTGAAACATAGCACAGATCATGTTAAACATAATCTCCAGTTTTTCAGATTCCTAATTTGTGGTGCAACACTCATGTGCTTGTAGCAGCAACTCTTAGAACTTCACCACTGGTTTAGACAAAGAAAACTGCCTCAGTTCACAAGGTAACTGTGGAGATGTTGTTAACATACTGCATAATAAATATTGTGTATGCTTTTAGATAGATGAATAGCTAGAGGAATGTGTATTTGAACATGTCCTCTCAGTGAGGTTTAGGATACTTGAATCCTCTCTTGTTAAAGATGTTAAAAAGAAGTTGAGTCAGAAAATAATGTTTCAAGGAACGTATAAAAGAACAAATATTTTAAATCATACAGCTATAAAATTATTAATTTATATAAATAATTAAGCCCATGTAGTTCAGGGTTTAATGCCAGATGAAACTTGTCATGAATAACTGAGCCCTTCTACGTGCTCCACCTACAGACTCCCCAGGACAGAGTTTCTAGAATGAAGACAAATCAAAATAATTATAACTATAGCAATCTTCCTGGAATCTGGGAAGTATGGCAGCAGCTATATGCTTTTTTTTTCATAGACAATACAGAACATCCAAGGATCTCTGTTGTGTTTTGTATGTTATTTAACTTGACTCATTTTAAAATAGACACTGAGGTGTTTGAGCTCTATAAAGGGATGGCTTCAAACTCCTGTTTCATTTAAGACATATATACAGGTCTTGTCTCCATTGCTAATTCTTGCACATAAAATCTGATTAACCTTTTCTGCATCTAGGAAAAAAAAAAGAGTGCTTAATTTTTGGATTTTTCCTCTCTTGACTCCTTCCCTCTAATGATAGATTTTGGAGCTTAAAGTAGGATTACATTTCTGGCAGCTGAGATGTCCAAA
This sequence comes from Burhinus oedicnemus, assembly GCA_008921705.1. NCBI lineage: Eukaryota > Metazoa > Chordata > Aves > Charadriiformes > Burhinidae > Burhinus > Burhinus oedicnemus. The sequence continues at coordinate 13,785 of VFFE01007158.1, read as the reverse complement.
TTAGGAAAATTTCACTTTTGTTTTTTCTTACTTAAAAAAAGGTAAAATCAGTACAGAGTGGTCCACCTAACAACTCCCATGCTAAAAAAAAATAAAACCCAAATAATATGAGGTTTAACAGGCCAAACAGACAAATGAGTACTGGAAGGATGCGCCTTGTTTACATTTTTGTATGTATCATAAAGGTAAAGTAGCTGCCATCTTAAAGTCATGACTAATTTTCTCAAGAATCAAACATTCAAAACTAGGTTATCTTTTTGTAGCTGAAGCTTTGTAGCATTGAAAGATTTTTTGTTCAGTTGCAAGGAACAGTTCTCTTCCAGTGTGTTTCAGTACTGGGGTGATTTTTTTCTTTTTTCAAATTGTTGTTTTATATCTGAAGTATGTTCCTGTTTATGTTTTATAAGCCCCACTTAATGGTTTCCTTTCTTCTGTACAATATGCCTTAGTTAACATATACAATTTTTTTTCATCTGCAGTGAAAGAATTACTTTGAAACCACTGCTAAAATAATTTTGAATTTTATAAATTATAAACCTGCAACTCTGTGGGATGATTGACCTATATGTTGTATATGTAAGGGACTTTATGTTGAGCGACAATATCGAAGGTCTTAACTGTAAAGCAACTATAAGTGAATTAGTCAAAAACATGGATCAGAATTGCTTCTTAAATGGTTGTAATATCCTTTATATGCATTGAATTTTACAGCTGAGCACAGACATGGAGGAGATCATAGCTATTTACTTATTTATTTTTTATTGAGAATAAATTCAGAGTTGGATAAATCAGTTTTCTTTGTTGTGCTTACTAGATTTTATTTGTTGTTTACCAAATTATGGGCATATACCAAATCAGTGCATACATTTAAAGACAGGAAAAAGGAAGGCAGGTCAGCTAATCTAATTTCCTGGCCTGAAATAATGCTGAAAAAGAAATAATTCAAGTTTCCATGTGAAAACAAGAACATCCAAAACAGCCAAGAGAGACTTGTCAAAAGCAAACAAGACACAGGCAGATAACACGGCATCTGGACAGAACAAAAAAAAAAAAAAATGTT
>VFFE01007157.1:759106-772977 GCA_008921705.1 Burhinus oedicnemus | reverse complement strand
CTCCAGTCATAGGAGCCATCCCACTACATCTCCAATTGATGCCAATAAGATCATAGCCCTGCAGGCATATGCACGTCTCTATCTTCTCTTGTTTTTTCCCCTCACACCATGTGCATTTGCGTAGAGGTATTTAAGTTGGGCCCCTGATGATGCTGACTTGCTGGCTGCAGCGGCTGGAATTCCTTTGTGCTGCACTCCAGCCGTTCTCCTGCTGACCTGTGATCCTTTTCCAGGCTCTGGGCACCTATTGCTGGCACTGGCATCAAACTGGTAGGAGTGGGATGGATTGACGTTCCCCTCCCCCAGCAACTTTAGTTTAAAGCCCTTGCACAAGCTTGGCAAGCCTATGACTGAAGATGCTCTTCCCCTTCTCTGACAGGTGGACCCCACCAACCTGCAGCAGACCTTGTTTCTCAAAGTGAGTCCCATGGCCTAAGTAGCCAAACCCCTGGCTGTGGCACCAGTCCTGTAGCCATTTGTTGACTCAACAGATTCGATTGGCCCTATCAACCCCCTTCCCTTTAACCAGAAGGAATCATCCTTTAGATGTGGATTTCCAGCACAATAGTATCGTAGACATATCCATCTTCTCTTGCGTAGTACCAACATGGGTGTTTGCCCCTTCTCTGTCCCTCCTCCAGAATCACACTGGTTGTGATAAGGTGACTCCCTCCCATGGCAAACTAACAACATTCATGACTATATAACCATGTGATAAAACTCAATGCAGAGTCTTTTTTGGGTCATGACAGTAATTTGTATTAAAAGCCCTGATTTTTTATGTACTTTAATAATTCACAAATGCATTGCTATAAGATATTCCGATGACTAGTCTTCATACAAAAGGTTACTGTACCTAAGCTTACTACAAGCTTAGAGACAGAGAGTCAAAATTCATAAAAACCAGATAGCCAGCCAGTGCACAGCCGTCACTTAGAACAGAGGTCAGGATGTGTTACTGGTTGAAGCTCTTTTGTAGATGTGACTGTAACTGCCTCCAAGGTGCTTGGGTGACACGTTTGTTCCTTACTTCAACTGTCTGCTTATCAGCTGCCTCCATGTTATTAAAGCAAGCCAAATATACACCAAGTAGCCTGCAACTATGGAGCTTACAGAACTAGCACATTTCTTGCTGGTGTTCTGGTACATTGAGAGTATTTTGGCAGGCTGTTGTGATTTGGCATCGAAGGCCTCTAACTCTAATTTGGAACAGACACCTTTTTTTACTGAGGAGAAGATGTGAACAACCACAGGACATGGAAGAGATCAGGTCAGAGTTATGGATTGTACTCAACTGCATTGTTGCACATTGGAACTACAGAAACCGGACAATTAACTACTCCTCTTTGAGAGTCTGTCTATATTCCTGTTTCCGAGGACACAGTGACAGAGCTAATCACACTCAGGAATACTGTGACTGTAGCAAAAGTTTAAAAATTAGTACGACTTCCAAAGAGAGTGCACTTTTGTACCTCCTTTCCCCTCTGAGAGGAAAGTCCTGGCCTGGCACAGACAAGGAGCTCCTCAGAAGTGTTACCTTAAAGGTACATCATACAGAATCTGCAGAGAGCATACAGACCTTTGTTCCAGCTGAAGGTAAGTCAAATATTAGTAGAGATTCCACTGATATAAACTTCCTATAAAGTCTTAAAATCCTCAGTTTGGCATTCTTCTCTTTTGATGACAGGGCTAAATGGCTTCTTCCAGGACTGGAAAAGTGTTTAATATACCTGCCAAAACCCTGTGATCAGAACAACAAATGACACTAAACTTTTTTCAGCAAATACTATCACTTCTTTCTCATATAAAAGACCCATGTTTTGTTCTAACACAAAACAAAAATCAGAACCTCAGAGGTAATCCTACAAAAACACTGAATATCAAGCTACACAAGGAGCAGTGTTACCCTGGCAAGTCTCTTAGGTTCCCCTACCCAGAGTCACCAAACCTGTCACCCCACTTTCAGCTCAAAGGTTCCACGTTCCTCCTTAGTCCCAGCTCCATAGCTCATGGGACCACTTACTCAACTTTTTCTACTGTGTTGAGTTAATCTGGTACAGCAGCTAGTGCCATGAGTGCTACCGCCAGCTTGAGGGAGAGAAGGTAAAGAAAGAGCAAGACTTCTCCCTTTCAGCAACAAAAAACACCTTATCTCAATCAACTGAGTCAACCTCACTTCACCTTCAGGTTCACAAGGGATCCTGGCTACAGTTTTCTGCACTTTATCCCACACTATTACTATGTGAGTCAGACCCAGGAGCTGCCCATTTTCCAGCTCTGGCTCAGACACTGCTTACATGACACATCTTTTTGATCCAAGATGACAGAAATTTCACAAAACCAGCTGATTTCATACACTACCCATCATTTTCACATTTAATTATTTCATAGAATCGTTTAGGTTGGAAAAAAACCTTTAAGATCATCCAGTCCAACCATTGACCCTACTCTACCAGGTCTGCCACTAAACCATGTCTCTAAGCACCACATCTACACAACTTTTAAACACAGCTAGGGATGGTGACTCAACCACCTCCCTGGGCAGCCTCTTCCAATCTTTGATAACTGTTTCAGTGAAAAATTTTTCCTGATGTCCAGCCTAAACCTCCCCTGGCGCAGCTTGAACCCATTTCCTCTTATCCTATTGCTAGTTACTTGAGAGAAGAGACCAGTGCCCATCTCACTACAACCTCCTTTCAGGTAGTTGTAGAGAACAATAAGGTCTCCCCTCAACCTTCTCTTCTCCAGACGAAACAATCCTAATTCCTTCAGCCGTTCCTCATAAGACATGTTTTCCAGACCCCTCGCCAGCTTTGTTGCCCTTCTCTGGACAGGCTCCAGCACCTCAATGTCCCTCCTATGCTGTGGTGCCCAAAACTGAACACAGTACTCAAGCTGCAGCCTCAACAGCGCTGAGTACAGGGGCACGATCGCTTCCCTACTCCTGCTGGCCACACTATTCTTGGTACAGGCCAAGATGCCATTGGCCTTCTTGGCTACCTGGGCACACTGCTGGCTCATGTTCAGCCGGCTGTCCACCAGGACCCCCAGATCCTTTTCTGCCAGGCAGCTTTCCAACCACTCCTCCCCAAGCCTGTAGCGTTGCCTGGGGTTGTTGTGACCCAAGTGCAGGACCCGGCACTTGGCCCTGTTAAACCTCATGCAACTGGCTTCAGCCCATTGATCCAGCCTGTCCAGGTCTCTCTGCAGAGCCTTCCTACCCTCAAGCAGATCAACACTGCCTCTTAATTTGGTGTCATCTGCAAACATACTGAGGGTGCACTCAATCCCCTCGTCCAGATCATCAATAAAGATATTAAACAAGGCTGGCACCCAAACTGGGCCCTGAAGAGCACCGCTTGAGACCTGCCACCAGCTGGATTTAATGCCATTCACCACAACTCTCTGGGCTCAGCCATCCAGCCAGTTTTTAATCCAGTGAAGAGTACATCTGTCTAAGCCATAGGCTCCCAGCTTCTCTAGCAGAATGCTGTGGGAGGCTGTGTCAAAGGCCTTAGTAAAGTCCAAGTAGACAACATCCACAGCCTTTCCTTCATCTACCAGGCGGGTCACCTGGTCATAAAAGGAGATCAGGTTGGTCAAGCAGGACTTTCATGAACCCATGTTGGCTGGGCCTGATCCCCTGGTTGTCCTTCACATGTCGCGTGAGTGCATTCAGGATGAGCTGTTCCATGATCTTTCCTGGCACTGAGGTCAGGCTGACAGGCCTATAGTTGCCTGGATCCTCCTTTCTGGCCCTTCTTGTAGATGGGTGTCATATTGGCAAGCCTGTGAACAATCTAGGAAATTTTGGTGCACCACACTGAAGCAATGCCATGATTTGCTTATGGATAAAGTATTCTTGGTTCTCAAATCAGGAATGGACTAAGCAAACTTTTTTTTTTGAATGCGGAAATATCCATATGAAATTATCAAATACATTTTAATAATATGGACAAAGGTCTCCATTTCATCTGAAGAAAGTCTTCCAAAGATAAAAAAACTATTACAGAGTAAAAAAAATTATCCCAGACAGATAATAACCACAACTTACTTCTAAAACTACTCTTTCAATTATTTTATCGTTATACTAGGTTTAATTCAGAATTTTGCTTTGTATAACAACAGTGGCAAAGTTCTAAATGCTATTACAAATATGACCTGAGTAAAACAATACCAGTACTCTGCAAGTCTCCACTGGTTATTTACAGATAGGTAAAAATGAACAGTGCAGCCCTTGATTCTTTAGAATTACTAGAATTACGCCATAGTGAACGTGGATTAGCAGTTCAACTAGCTTTTCCAGCCAGAAGAGTCACTAAAAGTAGCAGACTTTCCTTGTTCTCATCCCTGGGTGCTTTTTCCTTCCTTACGCAGCTTGTGCCATGAACCACATCAGGGAATGACTCTTGCTGAAAAAAGGAAGCGGACTAGCTTAGACAGCTGACAGACCCACACAAGGCTGCACAAACACTTGTAGTGAGAAAGAGGCAGAAGACCATGTTAGAAGATAGACATGTGCAGCCAGACGAAGCAAGAGAACCGTGCTGTTTTGTTTTGGTTTTTTGACAGAAATACTAGCTTCTACTAACTCTCAGATCAGACATGTACTTTACCATGGAAATAAACCCGGATGATAATTTTACTATAGCTAAGTAGTTTTGCAGAAAAATGGAACTATGAACAGTTTATTTTTTTGGCAATTTTAGAGTCCAGTGTTTCTAGTATATTGCTTAGATCAAGTATTTACAGTCTGTGTTTTTAAATCACATTAAACACCAACACATGCCACATGCATTAAATTAAATAGACATTTACATACAGAGCTCGCTCAGTAGGTATTTTGCAAGAATTGCAAAAAGAAGTGAAATTCTGGAAGACAAGAGACATTCTGTCATTGACTTAAACAGAACCAGTTTCCTCTCATTTCTTAGGGAAAAACATTCAACATCTTTTTTTAAAAACCTGATGTACTAAAAATGTAACAGATGGGTCTGGCCATAATCAAGTCATCACTTATTAGCTAACATTTGTTGACTGACTAAAAATAGGAAAAGATACATTACATCTGCTCACAAAAGTCATATCACTATAGTGGAAACATTCATAGTTCCACAATTAGAGGTTGCTGACATCAGGACAAACTTTTTTAAAGCTTCTAGAAGATCAGTTCATCTAAAGTTTAAAATAACTGTTCGTTGTTCCAATATTGTGATGACTATACCAACCAGCATTCAGTATTTCAATTTCTACCTAGCATACTAGAAAAAGTCACCACTTCTGAAGTACAAGTAGGCAAGATCTGATGGCTAAACAAAGAACTGTAACATTTCTCGGCCATAATATTGAAACAGTCTTTGTAGAGTCTCTTGGTAATAACCAGCGCTGAGGCTTCTCTCTTGCTCCACCTGAACCTTTCACAATTCTTGTACAGCACGCAGCTCCTCTTCACTACACTTATCTTTTTTTCATTTCTTTCAACATAGAACGAATGCTTGTCGATAGAACATGAAACACTGCTAGATACAAACAAATTAAGCTAACACTGAATTCACTGTGGCCTGGCCCCACGCTGGTCTGAAAAAGTAGTTGCAAGGGCCACCTTGAGTAAGGGCACAGGACCACCAACAAGACAACACCCAATGCAAGATGATTTAAAGTGAAGTAGTGATCCAGAATCATGGCACAACACCCCCACAAGAACTACCAAAATCACGGCTTATCTTAACTATCCTTGAAGTTCTTTTAAATTGCAAGGTCTTTTAAAATTGCCCATGTTTTTTTAGACACGGGTTACTACTTTAAGCTGCACTTGCCAAATTTCTTTCTGTTTCTTTAAAAAAAAAATTAAATCTTTTGTGATCCATTTGGTGATGGGAGCAAAACAAGTGTTCCTTTAGTACTCTGTTACTGGATGCATCTGCTTGAGATAACTGCCTGCAATCCTACTGGAACCCACAGATTTTGCCACTCTGCATGACTGGTAACTTTATTTCCCCCTTGATCGATTCCTAATTACCCAGACTACATCCCAGGAACACGAGCAGCCAGCAGGCTACAAAAGGAAGTCTTCTCTGAATGCCGATTTATAGTACTGATGATACTCAATTGAGAAGATGTTCAGTTCCTCTCTTCTGTTCCACAAACCCAGAGAAATAATACCAACAGTTCAGCTCATTTCTTTAACGGTACAGTAGTAAATGTAATTATCAACCTAGATGATTAACCTTTATACTAATCAAACATGAACTATGTTCCTGAATTAACTCCTCCCCTGCTTCAGGCAGAACCCCACCTTGGCTGCTGTCAGCAGTGGTAAATAATACATCTGACCAAATGGGGGTGAGAAATGCATTTAATTTTCTATACAACAAAACATGAAGGAGCAATTGAGTGCAATTAATTTATCTTAATTTATCGTAATTTCTTTACTACATAGTATATCTTCCTGTGACAACTGTTAAATTTGAGCATTCTTGACCATACTAATGAGTCACTGCTATACACTAAGCAAAAAGGAGAAAAAATATGAATACTGTTTATGGATGAGGGAGAAAAAGGAGTGAGCAGGACTGTGAGGCTGGGAAAACACCGGCAAAGTTCTACTATTCTAAGCTGCCTCGTTAGATCATCTTAATTTAATGTTTCTCAGTAGAAAAGAAACAATTATTCTACAGCACTGGAAGAAAAGCCTTGATTTATGTCCCAGACCTTTTTGCCATCTTACAGAGACGCAAATAAACAACTGATGGCAATACATAGCTACTACTGACAGTATGGGAACTCTTAGCTGCTTAAAAAACTATGGTGTTTGGAAATTCTGCATTATAGGAAGTTCTGCTGCCAGACTGAAATAAAACTCAAGCCAATGTAGACAGGCTACTAGAGGCAGAAGCACCAATTTGCCTAACAGGCATTTTCTTCCAATATGCTTCCAGAGAACACCCCTGTACAAATACTGATAACATGTAAGCAGTGGACCCTTATATAATTGTGCTCTCCCATTCTTTCTATTAACTGTAACAATCAATAACATTTTTGGCTGAGGTGATGCCACTGTCACTGAGATCCATTTTCACTTTCTCTCTGGATATTAGTGACTGGAAGTGACCCCCTTTCAAGGACAATAGTTCTGTTAGCTTAAAGTCTACTGTGGCTAGTACTTTCAGTGTGCTCCTCAGGCTTTGCAGTGGACACCCTGCTGTATACTGCTATCTTTCCATTCTACTTTTCTGGTTGTAGTTTTGTGAACCAACTTTTTCTCATCCCTGAGTTCGATATCCCTCTTACAGGTACAAAATGTCAATCAGCCCATGTGCTTCATGAGTTCCAAAGCTTGTGACATTTTCAATTCCTACAGCATTGACCACTGCCTGCAAAGATCTGCCAGAATCCATCCTGTCTTGACCTCTCCTCATCAGAAGCAAATTTCACACCAACTGCAGTTCCCCTTGATGTTGCCTCCAGATTATATAGATGGAGGAGGCTAGTCAAATTAGTCCTCACTTCAAGAAGCATGAAATGATAACACATTGCATTTCATATGCACGTGGCCATAAACAACGCACACCTGGAAATTCAGGTCTTACCTTCCTATTTCATCATTTCCATTCCCAAATCCCGTCACACTCATTTTTAGGTGCTCTTCCTTTCTGTGCAACTTCTGTACCCAGAGATAGAGCATGAAACAGATTCTTCCCTCTCCTCAAAGCAAAGCAGTTCTTATCTCTGCAAATCTGACCTTAAAACGATCAAGCCTCTTATGACAGAAACTTCATTTGGCATTTTAAAGATCTATAAAGAACACAAAAAACTTATTGTACAAAGCAGAAAAACATAATTCCTTACTACCTTTTCCATTCTTTAGGAGAAACTGAAAAGGTTATAGTGGCCCACTGGGTAGCATGCCAACCTTCCTCAGCTCCTTTTATTTAACCTCTCTTTTGCTATGGATTCTCCACTGCACTCTTTATCCTTCTATCTCCTTTTTTAAAATAATATTGTAGCCCCACCACTTCTATTTAAATGCTCTCATTTTCTTTCTAGCCATTTTAGAGTAATAAACAGTTTCTAAAAAAAGATATACCAAATAACAGCAAAAGTAGACATCGAAAATTTTCAAGACAATCACAATTAACAAGGCATTTGGACAGTATTTATAATCTTGTTAACCCAAACTCATACAAATAATGAGCTGAAATTAATTACACAGACATATTAGAATGTTTCCTGTACCAGCTACAGACACGCTTCAAGTCTCTTCTATGTTAAATCTATTCTCTAGCTTGCCAATACAATGTCAAACACTAAAGCCTTATACAAAGTAGGTGATTTGTTCTTCTTATACATATTAATGATTGATTTTTTCCCTCCTCTGGAACCAGAAAAATATGTTGATAATCCTTTATTTCAGGATAATAAAACTAAAAGCGATAAAATTTAGCCATAAAGTAGGTATGATGATATGCCAACTTCCTGATTGATAATTATCATGTTTGCAACACACTCATAGCTCTAGTGATCATGTTCCAAGGATGAAATATGGGGGCAAGATGACTGACAGTTTCATCAGAAAGTAACAAAGCTCTATTTTTGGGACAACTTGTCCTCCTTCTCCCACTGTGAACCCACAACAGGCTCACCTGTGCTAACTTACAATGGATTGACATAGTGGTAAGTTGAATCACTTTTTAATACACAGGTAGGAAACCAAAGTACAAGTAACTTCATCAAGACAGCACAGGTATCCCTGTAGTTATTTTAACTCTTAGAAAAAACATGTCTGATGACACATATTTGCAACAACTACCAAAAGGGCTGTTATTCTGAACACTGCACGTGGCAGCTGTTTAAATCAGTATGATTAGTAATACCAGCCAAGATTTTTCCATCTATTAAAAAACCATATCTGTCCAATACTACACTGTTTCTTTCCCTATACACACTAGAGAAAGCTATTAACACAAGGAAAGTTAATTTTTTTTTTTTTACTATCTGATTTTTTGACCATCAAACAGACCTCAAAAAAACCCAATCCCCAAACCATCATCTCCCCATGCACCTCTACTGAAAGAATCAAAACAGGTTCTCAAACTAAAACCACAATAATTAAAAGTAATAAATGTACAGCATATAAAACCTAATACTAGCAGGCAAAATTCAACAAGATCAGCATCTCAGTTTAATATCAATGTACACACTGAAGATCAAACCTGGCCATAGCAACAGATAACACGCAAGTTACTGGCTGTCTGTATGACTACTTATTGCTACTCCTGGTTTTCAAGTCAGTGAGATTAACATACGATGCCTGTTGCAAGTTTACTTCTGGCAGCTGAAGGAAAAACATATCACTGCACCCAAACAGTGTTTTTCAAATATTAATGCTTTTATAATCTGCAGTGAGCTCTTCAGTGTAATGGCTTTGCTGCATAATGTATCAACCAGACTGAAAAGCTATTTTGTCATTCCAGAATTACTGTTCTAGAAGCTGGCAGTCTGCAATACAAGTTTTATTTCTGTACAAACATACAAACACACTATTATTTTAGAGCTAGGGGTTTTTTTGTTACGTAGTCTCACCCAAGAGGAATATTCAACCAGCTGTCAGTATGCACTGTTTCTGAAACAAAGTTGCCACCTTCTGGACAAACCTGTAAGTGCCTACTTACACTTAATACTACTGGAACCGGGAGGATATACCTGGATAAAAACTCCCTCTGTGAAAAAAAACCCCACTTTCTCAATATACTTATTTCCATACCCAAAATAATTAAGTCTTTTAACATTTGGTTTCATATTCAGTAGTCAAAATTCAAATTCTGTGTTTCCCTAATATTTTGCATTAGACATGTAAAACTAAAATGAGTTTATTAGGTTTCCACCAACACTTGAAAAACTAGCTGGCAAAACTTTTTTTGATGTTCAGCAATATTCTGTACAATTATCTGTAGCACTTGATAATCAGTTTACAAGTGCTTCATACAATCAGAATCTGTTTCTTCCTCAGACTTCATCTCTGTTAGTGAGAAAGGTAAAATTCGAGACAAAAGCAAACCATAGCTCTAACCTCAGAAGACACGCTTTGGAGAGAAGATGTTGCTCCTTCCACTCTATCCTACTCACTATAAAGCATTACAGGAATGTTTCAGTCTAGTCTTCAATATAAAATTCTATTTTACAGCAAATTTTGAATAAAAGAAATTCTACTCTACACTTCGGATGCACAGGAAGGCAACAGGCCACTCTCTAAAACAGACAACAAGCAGCAACAAAAACAAGCACAGAGGACTCCTTTAATCTCAACAGAACTGTAATTTTTTTTCTAACTTTCTTAAAAAAATGTATATATTTCTATCGAAGTCTGGATTCAATAAGATTTAGGACATCCTACATGTTTTACGCAATTGAGCACTTAGTGTCTTTTCCCTACACAGATTCTTTCTTATTTGCACATTTCGGGTTTGTTGAGAAAAGAGTTGACAAAATACAGGCTTTTTATGCGAATGTGAGCGGGTATTTCACATGAAGAAAATGTTTCCCAAAGAAATCAGTCCTTACACTCAATTAGCAGCCACAAAATTTACAACTGAAACTTGGTAATGCCACTTTTGTTTCAGATGGTGTTTATAAGAGTACTGAGAAACATGTTTAGCTTGCCAGTTTTCTTCTTAAAGATCGTATCATCACAGGTTCAGGCCACATGTTATGCCCCCTAATGCAGAGTTTATGCAACATATAAAAACCTATGGAATACAGAACACTTCAGGGTTTCTCCAGCTGCTCCTGGCAAACTGCAGCTCCAAATCAAGTTAAATCTGAGTCTGCTGTTTCCCCAAAGGGAACTGTAAAACTTCAGCCATGCTTTTAACACTGATACATAATCTTCTAAATAAACTACCCTCTTGTTGCTGATCTACTGTTCTTATAAAAACTTGCATATGCTGGTATTTCACACAGTGCTCATTTTAACTCTTAGTCATTATAATAGATGAGAGTACAAATGAAGATATTGAAAAAGTTTAAATATAAGATGCTCATTAATCAGCCTTTAGAAAAGATGAAAAACATATGCTAGATCGTAACTATTTAGTGTCTCTTATCTTCCTGCATTTTTTAAATAAATTGGTTATTAAGTCTTTATTATTTTCACTGAAAAATGGAATCATCTATTTCCTGTAAGATATATTTCATTATAATAAATGTATAAACTGTATGAGAAATTTGTTTTGTAATTAAAAAAATATGAACATTTAAAGTATCACTCCATGTTCTGCAGCAAGAACAATTCATCATGTAGAAAAGCCATAGCAATGCCCTGACGGTATGTTATACAATAAGAAAAATAAATGCATTATATTGATAAATCCAGTCTGTTTAGTGAAATACTTGTCTGAGATACTGAAATGAGTCATCAGTCACCACTACCCAACTGTCTATTCCCTTCTTCTATAACACCCAGTTTCAGGACTGTCAACTGAAGAGTTATCTCAGAGTTAATGAGTTATGTTGGATGTTCCTCTCATGACAAGCATAGTACAGTGGTACCATTTAATCACTGTCATGACTTTAAGGTAATCTTCTAAAAAAAATACCACTTGCAGAATGTCATTAAATAGAGAGTCATCTTTTCTTCCAAATGAGCCTACCTTACCGTAGTGTTGAAGGTTTGACTTGACTTTGAAGATGATAGTTTCTTCCCACTTGAAAATAAAAGTCCCTGCTAAACATTAAACAATGTACCTTCAGTCCCACCACGTCTGAAGTTCCGTGTTTTCAGAAAATTAACTACTTTAATTCTGTATTCTTTTGTATTTCTGTGGGCAGAACAGTTCCTTTTTCAGGGTCTTTCCCCTCTGTATTGACACTCAAATTTTTCTTAACTCCTTTTCTATTTCTAGCAATTACTTTCTTTAGTGAAACTACTAACAACTTCTTCTTAGAGTCTAAGGACTTCCAATGCTCACTTCCTCTCTTTCAAGAGAATTAATGCAACCAGACTCAAACAGTTCAGATTTATACTTTCCTTCTCTTCCTCTCCAAATGGCCAGTCCTTTCTATATTCACCCGGGAGACCTATGATACCATTGCAAGCTTTTTTTTTTTTTTTTTTGCTATTACTCATTAGACCTTTTTAAAATAAAGCAAAACGTCTGTTAAAATCAGCACCTTTGCACGTCACTGACAGCTGATACCACTGCTTAAATCTCCACAATGATTACCTACATAACAGTGAAATACATTCAAGTTGCTAGCTCTTCTAATAATCCAATTATTCAGTGACAGTCAAAATCAGGAATGCAAGATAGCTTTACTGTGACTACAAAAAAGGTAAAGGTGGTCTCACGGTACAATTGCTACATCTTGAGTTTGATCTGGACATCCCAGAGTTTAGGGTATTTGTGAGACTATGTCTACAGTAGTGACTTGATTCAAAGCAAGTGTGGTTTTTTAGTGAATCCCGTGCTGCCTCTATGTAAGACATGCTGATTTTCTGTGTGCCCAACTTGCTTTTTTTTAAGAAGAAATGCTCACTTACAATACATTTCAAAAATTAACAGGATATTAGCTGCCAAGGCAATATGAAAGACACACCTGCAGCATTTACCTAACACTTGCTTACCTTTTTGAGATCTTCAGACTACATCTATTATAGACGTTCAGTCCTAGGAAACAGACTACATTTAATCTGATATAAACTCTCTGAATCACATGCAATAGAGACGTGAAGAAACCCAACATCAACCACTCAGATCCACTGATCTGCTCCTACTACTCCTTACCAAGGTAGCCAAGGCCCCAGGGTCCAAGTGTCCTGGACCCTGGATTGAGTGTAGGAGAGAACAATTTACAACTGCAAGAAACTAAACATGAATTCTTTGCATCATAGGCTCCATGTATTTCTATTCTAAACCCCTGCCAAGGACGAGGGCAGGCCAAGAGAAAGTTGTCAGCCAGATTTTACTTGAAGCACAAGAAGATGTAGATACTACCTATGCCACCCATTCTCACATCTAGCTGAAGGTGGGATCTCCCTGCTGGTCTGAAACAAAGCCCAGCCTGGTCCTGATAGACCTACCATGCCTAAGAAATGAAAAAGAAAGCAGCACGTGTCTGCTCTGCACTCTTTCTGCAAGAGCTTATTTGCTCGAGTACAGTACAAAGGGATAAAGCATATCAGGCCTGGCACTGTGCTAGAGTGTGGTGGTGCAACCCCCCTTGCCGCTCTCAGGCCCCTCGATACTTGGCGTGATGCCCTCCCCACCTGGGCCACATAATAACACCATGACCAGAACACCACGGAATGGTCTAACATTAAAGAAAGAAAAGGTAGAGAACAATGGACCAGAACACTAAGGCAACTCCCTAGTGCACCTGGTTTCCATAGCTCCTACCGATTGAACATAATAACTTTAATCGATCATTCGTGACAACATATGGATCGTGGCCATGGAGAGGGGGGCTACCAGGACCACAAGTCCTAACAAGTTCTGGGCCTGTGCAACCAGCGGTAAGTACAGGACTATTCTATTGTCCACGCTGGGCTGGAGTGGAAAACTACCTGACGAAAGTCAATTATCTCGGATCCTATAAGTAGCGACTCTGATGAAGGACCTTTGAGCGCTTCTGGATCGCAGCGGGCTGTGGCCAGGACCTCCCCTGTCAGGTAAAACTTCGCGAGTACAACAAGACCAGGGCGAGCGACTCTCTCTTTATCTCGAGCCTCAACAATCGCCCGTTGAGGGATGCTGCTGTATGTGAGTATTTGCTCTAAATCAAAAGGGGAATTTTAACTATAGACCGGTCTCTCTCGTTTCATCCACCTCTCCATTTATATGTTTGTGTGCTTTGGCTTTCTGGATGTGGATGTT
>VFFE01007157.1:707826-759086 GCA_008921705.1 Burhinus oedicnemus | reverse complement strand
TGTTACTCTCATATATATATCTCTATTGGTTTGGGATACCTTATAGTAAGTTAGTGTGAATCTTGCCATCTTCGAATCTGTAATCAAGTCGCTGTTCATTTATTTAGTTAAATCACTTTGCAAACTTTTAACTCAGTTAATGATTAAGCACTGCTAGAACTCAATCTCTTGATCTGCCTCAAATCACAAATAAACCAAATTGCTGCTAAATCATAACTGTGTCTCATACATCCATCCCGCGACATAGAGGTACTCAGTCCTCCCCAAATCTGGGGGACAGCAAAGCATGATGCCAACACACTGCAGAGATCTTGCAGTGGAACCTGTACACAACAGCTCAGTGTCTCTACAAGGGTTCCTCTACAATTCATTTTCTTCTCAGTGCTGTTCCCACCCTGCGCTGGGAAGGCTAGGGCTCTACAGGGCTAGGACACGAGGCAAGATACGAACTATATATGCTGCAAAATCTCCTAATATACAACAAATAATGCTCTCCAACAGTTAAGAAGAACATTGCTTCCTCTGCACTTTTGAATTCCTAATTTCTTTAAAAACTGAGCTTCAGAAATTTCCTGCATGTGTACATTTTAGTTCCTGTAGACTAAAATAAATTTCCTTCCCCATCCCATATCTTTAAACTTCTTTACAAGTTTAAAAGCCCACAAGTTCTGATGTGACCCTCTTGTACCCAAGTGTGACTAGCAGAGGATGCTCTTCAAAAATGTTGTCAGGTGAGAGCAAGTTAGTTACCACCACCCAAGGCCACCTGTGATCACTTCCCTAGCCACAGAAACGAACTGACTTATCCTCAGCCACACGGTAATACAAACCTGAGGGAGGACTGGCATACTTTGCTGCTCTGGAATAGACCAAACCTAGTTACTTTTTCTCTGCTCACACCACAAGGATTGCCATCCACAAAATTTTACTTTTGTACAAATTACAGTGGAAATGAGTCACCAGTGGGTGGGGAAATTTAACTGATATAGAACCTCCTACATCTAAGTAACCCAAAGTAACAAGGGACTGCTGCAAGAGGCTGGCTACGTTCAGAGAAGACTATATCTTAAAATAGTAATAAACACTCATGAAGATGTCTGTTTTGCAAGGGAAGTGGATAATGGTCAGTAAGTTGGAAATGGAGGGAGAAAATGGGTATCCAAATTAAGCTAACACAGAAAAGAAATTCAGAACAGTACTAATGACAGATGCTGTACTACAGAAAATCTCTCAGTTATGTAGATCCATGTTCTCAGAAACCTTTAACCACTAAATTACATGCTTTTTGTTTAGAAATAAGCACGGCTTGATCCCAGCTGATCCCCCGGTTGAATTGTATGACAGTTATCTACCATAAGATGCTCACAGCAACTCCCAGCTTCCCCCTGCACAGTTTGACCTGCAAATGTAATAAAAGTACTTTCTTGTTTTCATCCAAATCACTAAGAAAAAAAATTTGAGTAGCTCTGACCTTTGACAGCCAGCTGGTGGATCCCTCTGGATACTCCACTCTAGCTGACAGGGTAACTAACATTTCTGACTATTCCAAGAAGAGTTTCCAACATGCTATGCACCCACACAGCAAATTCATAATCCACAGTCTTAAATTTTGCACACAAAAAGGTCTAAAAAACATAATTGTCCACCCAGAAAACAATTTTCGTAAGAACCTATCTTGTCAAACCAACAATTTCACATCAGTTTTCACTCACTACCTTTTGAATATACTTATAAGTTATTACTTGTTCCTGTATTTTTCCAGCCCCCGTGCCAGTTAACCTGATTCATAGCGGGTTTTTGTCTTTTGAGGTCACTAAAAACTCATGATTTAGCCAGGTTAATTTATTGCTATACTTCTTAGCCTTCATCCATATTAGGGTAATTTGTACTTGTGCCTTTACCAGTTGTAGACATGAGTTGTCCTACATACCTTTCCACTTACTCTTCTTAAGACATTCACAGGATCTCTCCTATCTGTTTCCTGAATTTATGGAAGCCCGTTTTCCTAAAGCAAGCTGTTTTCATTCTGCTTATTTCCCTCCCTTGTTAATGATTGTTACCTCCCGCATCTCATGGTCAAGCACGTCTGATTGTAACAGCAAGTTCCATCAATTAATATAACACAAAACAAATCAACAGAATAAAAAGCAAAGTTTGAACACATGCATGAGAAAGTTTCACCATCTGTTACTTCTTTGTGTGGGAAAGTCTTGCTTACTTCTTTCAGAGTTCTTTCATTCTGCTGATGCTAACAGGCTAGGTTTTAAGTCACAGCTAGTGCACAGTGTCAAATGTATGTCAATAAATTAAACAGAATTTTCAAAAGTAATATTTTCACACAGAATTCTAGTAGTAGTATTTTTCATACGCACTCTCCTGTTCTCTACTTACATAAAAAAGGACAAGGAAGTATTAACTGACTGTGAATGAACACATTTATGGAAGATGTGGTATTACTTTTGAGTATCTCAAATTTCTGTTTGTAAAGCTAAATTATAATAAACCTTCCCTTGCCTTCATTCCAAAAATAGAAGAGAAGTACAGGAAGAGTGCATAAAACATTAGCCCCTTGCCAGTTTTTTTTTTTTTATTATTATTATGCTTTTTAATATTTTTTTTTAAATACATGATTTTTCCCAGATAATGTGCATTTGACCACGTCAGATCAGAGGAACTAAAAAGCTTAATAGCAAACTATTAGAAGGCAGAGGAAAACTGAGGTGAACATGGTTAGGAAGTATTAGAGACTCAGTAAAAGTTTAGCTCTTTGCTTCAAGACATCTTGTATAACCTTATGCTATCTAAGAGCTCATCCTCTTCATTCCCACTTCTGTGCCAGTTCTAGCTTGCAATTTATTCTTTGTCAAGTCATTTGAATCCATTTTTCTACTAAAGTTTTCTACAGGAAGGTCAAATAAATGACAGTGAAAAGTTAGCAGCAGTGAGAAAGAAAATAGGGGGAAGAGAAGATCTCTCCCTTTTGGTGGCAGCAAAACATTGCATCAGCGCAAGCTGGTGGTGCAGAATTTTCAACGTATCAAGACAAAGAAAGACAGGTGGAAGAATGAGAGAGGAAAATCCAGTAGCAGTGGAGTACTGATAACTCAGTAGACCTCCATTACGTCACCTGTATCACTAAAATAGGCTTAATGTGCAAGAACCTTAAGGTTTACAGAACTGCTGTTCTGACTGACTTCAGCCAGAGTTGCAACTGCAGACCATTTAAGAGCCAGCCCTCCCTGCTCAAAGCAAAATCAGTACAACTTCACCTCTAAAGTGTTGTACTCTATTCCTGCAGTTCAACTGAAGAAAAACTGGGAAACATAAAGGCTACCACAATATGTTCTTAGATACGACTATTTCAATTCATTACTAACTTTAAAAGCCTCTTATACTGTGCTTTTGCTGAGTTCAATAGCAATGTCCCACCTTCCCTGCCCTCTTACTGGCACTAAAACTACCTTATAATTAAGTTCTAAATACAGAGATCAGCCTTAAAGTTTCAGCAGAGGGCTTTCACCTTGAAAGGCGTGCCAGCATAAATTCAAACACTAAGAAAAAGACTGCCAGTATTTTTGATAAAACAAGTCATTTTTACTGGTAAACAAGGACTGGCACTGCAGCAATCACACACAAGAGATCTGACTGTGGTTTTTACTGCTTTCTGTATGCTAAAAGACACAGCTTTTTGTAGACTCCTCAAAGTCACCATGAACCCCAACAGTAAGAAGACCAAGAACTGAAAGAAGGATGCAGAAAACCTGGAAGCCTTGTCATACTAACCCAGAGGAAAAGCACACTGCTGACAAAAGGGTGTTCACATCTTCTTCCCAAACACTTGTTGGAGCAGACCTGCTTTAAGTCACTGCCAGCTGACTGTGAAGTTGCACAGCAAAACAGGTTAGGGGAACTGCTCTAAAGGCAAAATAACTCCAGAAGACATTTCATTTCTCCGAAGGGAAGGTGCACACCCCTTCCCTCCCTTCCTAAGAGGGAGTCACTGACTTAAGTGACTGCACACCCTCAGACTTTCTGTTTCTCCTTGTACTCTGAAGAACATCAAGCAGAAAGTCTCCACAGCCTAGGGGTGCTCTAGTTGATGCGGTCATACAAAACATATGGAGTACAGCACGCAGGTAAACAAGCCTGTGCAGGGAGAGGAAACAGGACTGTAAAAATATTATAGCATGTGCACCTAGACACCTTCAGGGAAGCTGCCTTCAAACAAGTCATACACAGCTGTGCAGCATAAGCATAGCATCTGTAGAGAATGATGTGAGTATACACTATAAGAGCACCCAGGCTCATGGAACACAGGCAGAAACCTATTTTTCCTCAGGAGCGCAGCAAACACACATACTGGAATTCATTTAAAAACATATGCAGAAGTGCTCCAAATTATCAAGAACAGTCAACTTGTTTATTGCTGCGTGCCTACCACAGGGTGATAGCTACACTCTAAAATCTTTTCATGACTGGCTTTAGGGTTTTTTTTTTTTTCCATTAGCACATCAGCCTAACGAGAAACTGAGCGTGTTTTTCGAAGGCAGCCGCACAGAACGGGCCCATGCTCGCTCCCCTCAGCAGCTGCGCCCTTTTCTTCACCGAAAAGTCGCTCTTTTTTGCAGCTGGACACAAGCAGCCAAACGACCCCAGCTGCCCTGTGGGCAGCAGCAACATGGTCACCGGCCACGCCGGACGGCGCTCCGCTGGACCTCGGAGTTCCCTGCCAGCGGCTCGGGGAAGGGGGTGGGAGGTCCGGGCCTCCCCCCCTCACGTTCGACTCCAGCCGCCAGGCCGCCCCTCGCCCCGCCGGGGCGAACCCCGCCGCGCCTACCTGCGCGGGTCTCGTGCTTGGGCACCCGGTAGTACTTGTTGCCGAACTGGTCGGTGCCCACCAGCTCCTTGGCGGGCCCGAAGAGCCGCAGGCGCAGAGCGCGCAGCGCCTGCCAGGGCGAGCTCATCCCGGGAGCTCCCGCCGCCAAGGTCGCCACCAACCGACAGACCCCGCCCCCGACGGACTGCGTCACCTACATGCGCGCGCCCCGCCCTGCTGACCGCGCTCACCGACGCCTCTATGCCTGCCCGACCCCGCCCATCGGCGGCGGGCATGCCAGCAATGCCGCTGGCCATTGGTGGAGGCCGGGCTGACCCGAGCCAATCCCGGCTACCCCTGGCCCAAGATGGCGGAACGGTGTCGAGTGGCTTCGTGGACTCGCCATGTTGGGGTTCATTTCAGCTCGTCAGGCCGGCCTCGACGATCCAGTGCGGCTGCGCCGCGCCGAGTCCACCCGGAGGTAGCGGGGACCGGTGGGGAGCCGGGACTGGGGCGGGGCTGCGCCGCGCTGCGCGGGGAGGCCCTGGAGCGGCCCTGGAGCGGCCGCCTCAGGCCGGCGAGGCGGCAGTAGCAGCCCCTGGCTGCTGCCGTCCTGCCGGGAAGCCTCGCGCGACCCCAGCGGGGCCGGCCTGAGGTGAGGCCCGCGGCCGCCCTGGCCGCCGCTCTGGCCGAGAGAGCGCAGCGCTGCCCGGCCGCTGCCCGGGCACGGGGACCCGGAGCGGAGGAGGCGGGAGCCGCCGGGGCCGGCCTGGGCGCAACGGCGGAGGCTCCCTGTGTCCCTGCCGTGCCTCGTGTTGGAGCTTCCCGGGGTTTTTTTTTTGTTTCCGTGTGTGGATTAGTAGCCCTGGGGTGGGCTGAATAATGGTGTTGTGGTAGGCTGAGGGGGCACAGGGCAATAAACTGTGCCTCGGTGTTACTGCCCTCGCTATTTTAACGGTTTCACCAGACTTCCCAATTTGCATGCGGCTACGCTCTGCTTTGTCAAGAAACAAGATTGCTTGTGTGCCCGCATCAGTTCGTCCTCCCTCTTTCCAAACTTGGTCTGTTGACAGGTTGCAGAAGAATCAGATATAGGGGTTTTGGTAGGTTCCCAACGGCTTTTGTGGAAAGTTGTGTCTGCATAGAGAGGCTTAGTAATATTCCTGCTGAAGCTTATAATATGATAATATTTGTACATTATCATGTAATTGGGTTTACAGCTGTATTTCGAGACAAATCCAATAAAGCCAACCTCAGTTTAGTCGCTCGCACAACTCCATCGGCAGGAAGGATTTGTGTTGGTGATTTACAGCTTTTGAGGTTGTGTCATTATAAAAAGAATCTGTTTAAAATTGAAATTAATTTTGATGATTCAGGCAGCTCCTTTCAGTGTGCGTTTTGACAACATGATCACGCCCTTTCTGTGCCCTCAGCACTCATGTAGCTTTCAATGTAAAGAATGGAAGCACAGTGGGTAGAATTTATGTTACTTGGACAACTGTCTACCTAACATTTCCCTTCCTAGACATTTTAATTTTTACTTTAAAAGGAATGAATCTGTAGTCTTCAGTAGACTGTATTTATAACTACATTTTAAAGTCGTATGTTTGAAAATACATCCTTAGGGGGATTTATTGCTTCACTAAAATTCAAGCTTGAGCTCAAAAGTTTTAAACTAGGTATCTTGTATATGTAAAAATTATTATTCTGTGTGAATTCTTGCATAATTACATTTCACATCTTTTAAAAGAGCTTAAAGGACTCGCTGCTTTTGAAGCATACCTACAGACATGCTGGTGGCGGTCTGCCTGTAGCAGCCTAAGCTTCTCACATCAAGATTTTTGCCACTCGAGCTGAAGCTCAGTAGGTACACTCTGCCTTACAGCTTTTCAGTTATCTACTTAGTTACATTTTTATCGATAGTGTTTTTTACAAAATAGTGCTGTAGGAAGCTCTGATCGTCTTGTAAGGCTAATTTTATATCAGGTAGTGTGGTTCAAAGAAGCAGAATCTGTCTTTTTTTTTTTTTTTTTTTTTACTGTGTAATATTAGCATATTTAAAGATACAGGCTACTACTAAGTAGTACAAGATACTCATTGCAGCTCAGAAAAATTTGTCTTGGAAGTTTCATGATGTGGGTAGCATAGTTTTTATTTAATGTTACAGAAAACATAACACACATACATTGCTCCCTTAAAGGAAATAATGTAGTCTGTTAAACAAAATGAACCTGTCCACTAGGTGTCCGTAGTTCCCAGTAAGATGAAGCTTGGAAGGATGATACATGATGAAGCTTCAAAGTAACTAATATTTGTTGTGACTATAACAAATGCTTCTTAATGTTTCTTCTGCTCCCTGTTTTCAAATTACATTCCATTTTTTGTTTCACATGTTAACCAGAAATAGGGTTTGCTATTTCTTTGAGCACATTTTACATATTTATTTATTTATTATCTTCCAAACAACATAAAAAATAAAATCTTTTTTCTGCCAATTTCACAGGACTTATTTCCAACCCTGTATCATGTCTGCAAGCCTAGTTTTGCAAAAAATGACAGGAATGGGTTAAATGCATTGAGGAAGCACGAAACTACGGTTTGAGCTGTTCAGACCTGCATAGTAACATTCTAGTGTTCCTTTGTTCTTGTTCTTCATATCTCTGTTTTTCTTTTTTTGTTGTTGTTATTGTTGTTTCAAGGGTTCTAAGTTTGGAATTAAATAAAGATAGAGATGTGGAAAGAATACATGGGAGTGGTATCAACACCCTGGATATTGAGCCTATTGAGGGAAGATAGTAAGTATATACTTCAGTTGGTAAAAATGTATATGAGTACTTCCCTGTGTTTTGGTACTATGGATTTATTTTCTTGCTGAACACTCCATTACATTGAGCATATTGAGATCATGTGTGTTGTAACTTTCTGCTTCGTTAACAATTTCAGCATGTTATCAGGTGGATCAGATGGCGTTATTGTACTCTATGACCTTGAAAACTTGAGCAGAAAACCAAGTTACACATGTAAAGCACTTTATTCTGTGGGAAGGTAGGTACTCAAAAATTCTATTAAAAGTTCACAGTGATATCTCTTGTGTGACTAGCATTCAACTCACAAATTAATGTGTGTTCTTATTTCTAGGATAAAAAGAAAGGATAGAAAATAGTGCCAGAAATCTTTGAAGGCTAGCATGATGCCTTATGTTTTCTGGAATGTAAAAAAAAAAAAAAAAGGCAAGAAACTTTGTGAGGATTTATGTGACTTAATTGGCATTTATTGATTTGTGTACTCTAACAGTTACGATGTATGTACAATGACTCTTTGATATTGTTTGGACAGATCTTTGGCAGTTGAAAAGTTAAAATGGAGGATATTAATTGTACTTGTATGTAAACTAAAGTAGAGAGGCTTGTGTTGCTCTAGACCTCACGAAAAAGCCACAGTTAGTACTCCAATCTCATGTTTTAACACTAGAAAAAAAGACAAACCCCCCCCCCCAACCCTCTTCCAGGTCACAGTTCCTGACCTGTGAGTTTTCTTACCATTTCATGTTGAAATTTTCTGACTCTATAACTATGAGAAAGCAATTTTGGGACAGTTGTAGAAATATTACTTTTATCCCTCAAATATATATATATAGTGTGTATCTTTGATAGTGTTTAAGCAAAAGGAAAATTACCTTTGCATAACCCTATTCATCTGATCAGAAAACAGATCTAACACAGATTTGCAGTTACTGGTTTTATTTCCTCTTTCCCTGTTCCCAGCTTTACTAGTAGCTATTTTAAGTTCACCAGGTCTTCACTAGGTACAGAAGTAATTAATACAGAACTTCTTAAGCACATGTTTGAATGAAGACACGTGTCTTACTGCCGAAAGTGGGACATATTTTTCTGAAGAACAGTGTACTGCTGCTTTGTGTGTAATCTATATGAAGACTCACAGCCTTTATTGATTTGTCAGGCTTTTCCTGCAGGCAGTATAAATTTGTCCATTACGGGCATTAAGTGTTCTACCAAAAGCTGTTTTTTCCTTGTGTTTAGATAGTAAGGTTATCTAGTAGGTTAGGACTTTATCTGAGACTCATAATAAGATATATCCTACTGTGTAAAAGATTAGTAGCTACCTTTTCCCCTTATTTTTTCCCAATCTTCAAATTATTTGAGGTCTAAGAGCTTCATAAGTAAGATCGACAAGAACAGAACAGATTTGTAACAATAAAAGGCATAAATGGTGTCTTGGACCATAAGAAAGAAAAACGGTAATAGAACATGCATCAGAACAAATGGGTAGGAACAGAACAGAATCTAGTGCAAGTAAGCTACATTTGGTAAGTGTTGATGGCTGGGAATTCTTGAACCAAATTAATTAAAATTATAATTAAGAGCAAGTAATGACTATACATCACCAAATCTCAAAACTGAAGTGAATTCTGAAACAGATACAGCAAACTGAAGAAATACATGCTGAGAAGACACAGCATAAAATCTGGCAAATCTGTGCTCAAATCATGCTGTCGTTAACTTCAGTTACGTCAGTAGAAATATTACATACTTGAAAATTCTGTTTGAGCGTATTTTTGTGGCTTAAACCCAGCTGGTAACTAAATGCCACGCAGCTGCTCACTCACTCTTCCCCCCGGTGGGATGGGGAGAAGAATCAGGGGGAAAAAAGAAAGGTGAAACTCCTGGGTTGAGATAAAGACAGTTTAATAGGACAGCAAAGGAAGAGAAAATAATAATAATAAAAGAATATACAAAATGAGTGATGTACAATGCAGTTGCTCACCACCCACTGAGCAATGGCCAGCCTGTCCCTGAGCAGCAATGCCTTATCTCTGTGCCCTTGCCAACCCCCATTATATGCATTTAGAGCGTGACGTCTATGGTATGAAATATTCCTTTGGCCTGCTTGGGTCAGTTGTCTTGTCTATACTCCCTCTCAGCTTCTGTGGGAAACTGCAAAACCCTTTGACTGGTTAGCAACAACTAAAAACATTAGTGTGTTATCAACATTATTCTCATCCTAAATCCAAAACGTAGAACTATACCAGCTGCTAGTAAGAAAATTAACTCTATCCCAGCTGAAACCAGGACAGCATAGTTGGTAGTCTGTTTCTCGAGTAGGTGTTAATTTGCATAGGTGTATCTTTTATTTCCTATCAGTTGAGTAAAGACATAAATCATATCAGTAGAATCTGATTTTGTTTGGTACAGTGTTCTAAATGATAGGCTTATTAATTATTGCTTAAAGTAACCATAGTAGGTTTTTTGCCTCTATTATTTGTTCCCAGTATTCATGTAGCTTCCTAGTATGTTTTAAATCCTGATTGTAGCTAATTAACTACAGATACAGCTTCAGATATTGGAGTATTATTCATGCAGAGTTCCTGACATCATAAAAGAGTTTATAATTACCAGTAAGAAACAGTTCTGATCTGACTATCTGGTTCCTGTCTTTGAAGCATATGATAATGGCATGTTGCAAAAGTTTGCCTGTGTTCCAAGTTTGCAGGGCACAACAAAAGTCTGGTCTCAAAGCTGCTTAAAGAATAAGCTCTTGGTATAGGCCCTTTGAAGCTATTTCTGAATAGGCTCTGAACAGGGCCTGCTGAGGCTCCAGTAGTTTAGAACGTCAGAGGAGATAATTCCTGATGGTAGGCTATGACTGACAGTGTTTCTTGTCTAGAATGTAGGACCACTATTGCAAAAAACAAGAACATTCCTTGTTCCACTGGGAGTCGATACACAGGGCTTTACATGGTTTCATATGATCCATGCTGTCCTGTGGCAAAAACTGACATTTGAGAGTAACCGAACAGTACCAGCTTCTAGTAATATATAGCTGATGCTTTTGTGTAAGGTAGTCTCCGCTACTCAAAACCTGTGTGGGAAGTGGCCTGTCTGGCAGTGACCTTACTATCCGTAGAATTAATTCTGTGGTATTCTTTGGTAGAAAAGTTTGGGATATTCTGAGTAATGGGGGAAAATACTGCAGATATAATGAACTGGGAATAACATAGAGCCCTGAGACATGAAGCCAGGGTGAATGGCATGTGGCCACTACTAAGCCTAGCCAGATCAAATGTGATTCCTGCAGAGCTATTCAGGAGGTTTTTTAGTTCATTCCTCAGCCCTCTGGATTATGGGAGAATTCATTGCTCTGGTGAAGTGCTGAACAGTCCAGTGTTGCGCACTTATTTATTGTACCGGGATAATTAGTTTCATGAGTTTAGATTTTTCTGCACACTACGTACAAATGCCTCCACAGGAGTAAGTTTGCGGTGAGTCAGGCTTGATTTCCTGGCACTGCAGGTACTGAAGGTTTTTAACTTGACCCTCCCCCGTAGAGTAAGTGCACAAAATCTGTTGATTTTTAGCACCATGGCAAAGTAACAGGCCATTCTAGGGTATGCCTCAGAGATAAGCAATGCAGGAGTTATTAAACTAAGCTCAACAGTTGCTGAATACCTCTTGTTTAGTATTGTCAGTGCTGGCTTCAGTCTGGCTCTGTTTAAGAACGTCTTCTGCGCTTTGTAGCAATTCAAGTGTGCAAGAAGGTTTATTAGCTTAAGAGTAGTGCCAGATCTATACAGAAGATCTCCATCTGTGTTTACACAATGATACCCCTGCAATAGTTATCACTTTGGAGGCTAGGACACTTGAGAGAACAATACAAAGATAAAAGCTGAAGTGCAGAAATCTTGTGAGCCCTTCACTAGCTGCAGATGGAGCCAGTTGGGCTATTTTCACTTGTGTACTGCATCTGGCTGGGATGGAGTTAATTTTCTTTATAGTGGCTTGTATGGTGCTAGGTTTTGGATTTGTGACCACTCTTGATAACACACTTACATTTTAGCTATTGCTGAACAGTGCTTGCATAGTGTCAAGGCATTCTTCATTCCTCATTCTGCCCTCTCAGTGAGCAGGTTGGGGGTGGATGAAAGGCTGGGGGAGAACACAGCTGGGACACCTGATCCAAATTGGCCAAAGGAATATTGATATTCCATACCATACAATGTCATGTGCAGCAATAAAAGCAAGGAGGAAGTTTTCCAGGGATTGCCATGGCTTGGGTGATGGGGGATTGAATTTGCATTACTTGTTTTTCTTCTTTTTTTTTTGTGTGGGTTGTTTTGTTGTGTTTCCTTTTACTTATTGAAATGTATTTACCTCAACCCACACGTTTTCTTACCTTTGCCGTTTGGATTCTCTCCCTCATCCCATTGCAGAAGAGGAGGGAACAGACAGCATTGTACTTCTGAGTCTGGGAGCATCGTTTTGGGTCCTGAAGCTGGATCCATGTGGATCCAGCTCAGGTATGAGTGGCCTAGCAGGTATGTCCTTCCTCTTCAGGAAGAACAGGCAGGGCAGATGAGGAGTTGGTGTTGCCTCTGTGTCAGTGACCAGCTGGAGTGCATGGAGCTCTGCCTGGGGACAGATGAGGAGCCGACAGAGAGCTTATGGGTCAATGTCAAAGGGAGTGCAGGGACAGGTGATGTTACAGTGGGAGTCTGCTTCAGGCCACCTGACCAGGAAGCCTGAGCACATGAGACCCTCTGTAGTTAGATAGCAGCAGCCTCACATTCACAAGCGCTGACCCTCATGGGGAACTTCAGCCACTCCAATATCTGTTGGAAGGACAATGCAGCTGGGCATAAGCAATCCAGGAGATTCCTGCAATGTGTGGACGATAACTTCCTTCTCCAAGTGATAGAGGAGCTCATGAAGAGAGGTGCCATGCTGGACTTTGTTCTCACTAACAAGGAGGGGCTGGTGGGGAATGTCACGCTCAAGGGCAACCTGGGCTGCAGTGAACATAAGATGGTGGAGTTTGAGAACCCTAGGGTGGTGAGGACGGTGCACAGTAAGCTTGCCACCCTGGACTTCAGGAGAGTAGGCTTTGGACTCTTCAGAGATCTGCTTGATGCAGTACAGTGGGATAAAGACCTGGAAGGAAGAGGGGCCCAAGAAAGCTGGCTAATATTCAAGGAACACCTCCTCCAAGCTCAGGAGCGATGCATCCTGAAAAAGAGGAAGTTGGGCAAAAATGCCAGGAGGCCTGCGTAGATGAACAAGGAGATCCTGCACAATGTCAAACAGAAAAAGGAAGCCTACAGAGCGTGGAAGCAAGGACATGTAGCCTGGGAGGAATACAGAGAAATTGTCTGGGCAGCCAGGGATCAAGTTAAATCTGGCCAGGAGCATCAGAGGCAACAAGAAAGCCTTCTCTATGTATATCAGTGACAAAAGGAAGACTAGGGAAGATGTGAGCCCACTCAGGAAGGAAACAGGAGACCTTGTTGCTCAGGCCATGGAGAAGGCTGAAGTACTCAATGACTTTTTTGCCTGAGTCTTCACTGGTAAAGGCTCTAACCACACCACCCAAGTTGCAGAAGGTAAAGGCAGGGACTGGGAGAATGAGCTACTGCCCACTGTAGGAGAAGACCAGGTCCAAGACCCGCTGAGGAATCTAAATGTGCACAAGTCCATGGGACCTGATGAGATACATCCGCGGGTCCTGAGAGAACTGGTGGATGAGGTTGCCAAGCTGCTATCCATCATATTTGAGAAGTCATGGAGGTCTGGTGAAGTTCCCACTGACTGGAAAAGGGGAGACATACCCCCCTTTTTTAAAAAGGGTAAAAAAGAAGGCCTAGGGAACTACAGGCCGGTCAGTCTCACCTCTGTGCCTGGCAAGATCATGGAGCAGATCCTCCTGGAAACTCTGCTAAGGCACATGGAAAATAAGGAGGTGATTGGTGGCAGTCAACGTGGCTTCACCAAGGGCAAGTTGTGCCTGACAAATTCGATGGCCTTCTACGAAGAGGTTACAGCGCTGGCAGATAAGGGAACAGCAACTGACATCGTCTGCCTGGACTTGTGCAAAGCATTTGACAGTGTCTTGCATGCCATCCTGGTCTCTAAATTGGAGAGACGTGGATTTGACCAATGGACCACTCTGTCGATAAGGAATTGGCTGGATGGCCACACTCAAAGAGTTGCGGTCAAGAGCTTGATGTCCAAATGGCAAGCAGTGACGAGTGGTGTTCCTTAGGGGTCAGTATTGGGACCGGTGCAGTTTAACGTCTTTGTTGGTGACATGGATGGCGGGATTGAGTGCACCCTCACAAGTTTGCCGACAACACCAAGCTGTGTGGAGTGGTGGACATGCTGGAGGGAAGGGATGCCATGCAGAGGGACCTAGACAGGCTTGAGAGGTGGGCCCATGCCAACCTCATGAAGTTCAGCCAGGCCAAGTGGAAGGTCCTGCATGTGGGTCGGGGCAATCCTATGCACAAATACTGGCTGGGCAGAGAATGGATCAAGAGCAGCCCTGAGGAGAGGGACTTGGGTATGTCGGTGGATGAGAAGCTCAACATGAGCCAGCAATGTGCGCTTGCAGCCCAGAAAGCCAACTGTGTCCTGGGCTGCATCAAAAGAAGCATGGCCAGCAGGTCGAGGGAGGTGATTCTGTCCCTCTAGTCTGCTCTGGTGAGACCCCATGTGGAGTAGTATCCAGCTCTGGAGCCCCCAACATAAGAAGGACGTGGACCTGTTGGAGCAGGTCCAGAGGAGGGCCATGAAGATGATCAGAGGGTTAGAGCACCTCTGCTATGAGGACCGGCTGAGAGAGCTGGGGTTGTTCAGCCTGGAGAAGAGAAGGCTCTGGGGAGACCTTCTAGCAGGCTTCCAGTATCTGAAGGGGGCCTACAAGAAATCTGGAGAGGGACTTTTGACAAGGTCATTTAGTGATAGGACTAGGGGTAAAGGCTTCAAACTGGAAGAGGGTAGAGTTAGATTAGATATTAGGAAGCAGTTTTTCATTATGAGGGTGGTGAGGTGCTGGAAGTGGTTGCCCAGGGAAGTTGTGGATGCCCCATCCCTGGAAGTGTTCAAGGCCAGGTTGGATGGGGCTTTGAGCAACCGGGTCTAGTGGGAGGTGTCCTTGCCCATAGCAAGGGGTTGGAACTACATGATCTTTAAGGTCTCTTGCAACCTAAACCATTCTATGATTCTACATGAAACCTGTATTGTTCAGAGCCTGGTTGGTTGAATCATGTCCTGAACCTGTCAAGATTGCCTCTGGTGTCCCTTCTTCGTACCACTATTAATGTATTATTAATTACATTACATTCTGTTACTATGCATAGTTGAGTTGAAAGTTTCATATTGTTCTACCTCTTTCATTTCTGAATGCAAAAATAATTCGCTCTCAGTAACTCAGTCCGCTGCTATCTGGTGACTTCAGTACAAGTGAATTTCCATATAACTATGTAGTTGTAAATATTAGGTAATAGTCATGAATTTTTTGAACTGTATATGTGATTATATTTTTTCAGTGGGTCCAGCTCTAAGACAGTGGGATTCCACAAGCTTAAATAGTTTGTAGTGTTAGGTCCTCATTTTAAACATTAACTCTTTAAACATACAGAATTTAAAAATTTCAAAAGACATTTTATGAGTCTTTTATGCCTCAGACTGACTTAACTTGAGACATGCTACAGATACCATATTTTGAAAAGGTAAACTATCTGTAGTTTCTTGAAATGAGGGCTCCTTAAAGTTATTAATAGTGGTTAATTGAAAATTGAGGCACCAAAACAACTAATTCTCCTTGAAAACTTCATTACAAATTGGGAAAAAAAAAATTAAACTATGTTTTCAACTTGTCATCACATATCAAGACGATTATAAGATTATTATCAAGCCTCTAACCAATTGGAATCTTCTCCTTGATTTTAGGAGCCATCCTGATGTACATGGCTTCAGTGTGGAGACAGTCCAGTGGTATCCCCATGACACTGGCATGTTTACATCCAGCTCATTTGATAAAACCTTGAAAATATGGGATACAAATACTTTACAAGTAAGAGAGAATTTTTACAGCTTTCAGGCTTGTTTGTATATATATATTATTCATTCTGCATCTGCACTTCTCCCAGCGGTCAACAGGACAAAGCATCCAGAAGCCTGAAAACCAGCCGATTGTAAGAACTGTGGGTGCAGCAGCAGGGTGGCGTGGTTCTAGAATTCACGCACACCTTGGTGTGTACCTGTCTGTTTCTGAAGACATGAATGTCTAAACTGTATGAGAGCTTGGAATACTTGGGACATTTCCTTTCTGCTTTTGCTGTGAACAGGAATACAGCTAGTTGAATTTATGCCGTGTAAACTTGTCCGCCGAGGACTGGTTCGAGGTTCATTCTTGGGGATTGTTGAGTGTAATGGTAGTGTACAGCAGGCTAATTATTTTTAGTAACCAAGGCCTAAATACTGGTTTTGAATGACTGGTGGTCTTGGCTCTCAGGGTCATTAGGTGTAAAGTTCTGCTGTTATAAGCACTATAGACATCATTTCTAAAAATTGGTAGAGAATGAGCGAAACCATGAAGAAAATGCTAGCCAGTGTAACTGGCGTTTTTAAAGTAAACATTCTGTAGGATTTTAGGTTGCTTTGACTCGCTGATCCTTGCATCCAATTGTTGGACTATGAATTCATGACTGCAGCTTATCCTGTTTCCAGTATGAATGTATTAATGGATTTACACTGATGCTATTTGAATGTTGTTTCATGCATAGTGAAAGAATTTTAAAAAAATAAGGTCTGTCATCCTAGGGACACAATAGAAAATAAATTTTGACCTCTTTTTTTGTGAGATGTGAAGCTGCGTTTGCAGTTACTGAACCTTCTCATAAATGCAAAGTTCAATTCACTTTTCACGTAGTTCTATGAGCATCACTTAAAAGACACTGTGCTTGTCAAGGTTATTGATTGACGTGTTCTGCCACCAAATAGTGTATTTGAAAACACAGACAACTTAGTTTTAAGGGGTTTTTTTATATATACAGTATTTTAGAGTGAGACAACAAGAGGAATTGTACCAGAAAGTAATTGTACTGATTATTAAAGCCAATATTATATTTCATTAATTTTTAACACTCACAAGGGAACTAATAATTTTGTATTTCTGATTAGCCAATTTTCTTGGTCTTTCTTTTGGGTCATTTCTGAGCTCTGGCATAGTTTTTCTAGTGTTGGAAACAGACTGACTTACTTTGCGATGTTTGCATGATCTGGTTTCTAACCAGGAGAGTTGTTGTTAGTATGTAAATAGTAATATTTGTAATAGTCTCATTTGTAGCTGTTACTTGAAAAATACTTAATAATGAGGATTTACATTCTGATAACATGCTTGCACAGTGATTAATTTAATCTTTTTATTATCAGCCTGCAGAGGTATTTCACTTTGAGGGAACAGTCTATAGCCATCACATGTCTCCAGTTGCAACAAAGCATTGTTTAATAGCAGGTATGTATGTGTTTTTAAGAAATGCGTTATGTATTTTGGGGTTATAGTAACAAGCAAGTAATATTCAGTAGGGTTTTTTTTCCCCTCCCCTGTCTTATTTTTACATAACTTCTGTTTTCATAAGACGTAAGGTCATTGGTAAAATAAAATGTTATTGGTTAGTCAGATGATGTTGATGAGAATATCACATTTGTTCTTCTGAAATAATGCATCAATCAATTCTCCTTCTAAATAAAAATTCGTAGCTATAATTAGATTACCTTTCATGACAAAAGTTAGCATTAGAAGGTTATTAGATACAAACATAGTAAATTGTGTAAATGGGGGTGTGTGTATTGCATACATGTACACGATTTAACTAAGTTTAGCAAAAAAAATATTTAAAGAGGAGCTATTTTTAATTTTTAAGTTTCATAAGTACTGTCCTGTTTACCCACAGTTCCTAAATTTTGTTTGTTATATGGTAAATTTACTTGGACTACAAATGTAAACCTATTAATAGAATGCATTGCTCTGACTAAATGAACTGTTTTCTTCTATTTCTTTGTCTTTGCTATGATTTTTTGTTGTTGTTCTCTCAAATACTGGGGATTTTTTTAGCTGTCTTTGTTTCTCTTGTTACAGTTGGTACCAAAAGCCCCAAAGTACAGCTTTGTGACTTGAAGTCTGGATCCTCTTCTCACATTTTGCAGGGTACTTTTTACTCTGAAATATAAATGTTAAACAATAACTACTTTGAGTAAAACAAGTCCTGTAAAGAAACACTGTATACAATGTATTCTTTGTAAATAACATGACTGACTTATCTATTGCCAGTTGTGAAAGTTACACAGTGGCAAAAGGTTCTTTTGGGTATTAGTTTATTGCTAATGAATTGGAGAATACAAACATTAATTAATGAAGAGTTATTACAGATGTTTGGGCATTTTCATGAGCTAATCAATAGTGATTACTATTTATTGCATGGTTAAGTGTAGACATTGGGTTTGTGTTCATGGAAGTTCAGTATGTGGTGCAGGGTGTTGTTGTTGGTTTTTTGTTGTGTTTCTTTTTCTTTAAAAAAAAAAAGTCAACCCCCAACACTACCAGCTGAAAAACCCACCAAAACAAAAAATCTTCAGTATTTTTAACAAAATATCCTGTGGAGGTGCTTGCATGGATTTGTTTAGAATTTTCTGTGTAACAGGCAACGTACTACTTGCTATAGAAGGGTGGTATCTAATCCTTTGCATTTACTTAATTCAGTAAACATAGGAGCTTATTGTTCCATAATCCATTACTTTTTGCACTTAATGAGAATTTGCATTTAATGTCTCTTTTCTAATGTTTACTTTTTGGAGTATGACTATATATACATATGCTCAAGTGAAGGCAATTTCAAGGTAAATCATACTTCAAACCAGCAGGGCAAGAGCCAGATCTGATCTGGAAACTGTTGAGAAGCCTTAGCTCAGACAGCAATGTGCAAATGCGGGTCTGTTTCTTCACTGGCCAGCTCAAGTCTAAAAGCAGGCTAGGTGCTTTCATCTGACACAGAGCTTAAGCCATTAAGTCCTTCTGAACTGAATCAGCCCCAATGGGCATCCCAATGGTCTGTTTCTAGAACTGAGAGCACCAGAGAGCACAGACACAAAAATAGTTCTCTAGAGAATCAGTTTCGTTCCAGCAGGGCTTCTTAATTTTGACACCAGAGTTACTGCTTTCCAGGCACAAGCTGGTTGTGTCTTTGCACACAGCCCGGTACAGTTAGCTCAAGTGCATTATGAGAGGAACAAGTGGAAGCAAATTATGTTCTCTGCTAAATATAAGCCAATCATTCTTTACAGAACTTGAACTACTCAGTAGTGTCTTGAAAATAGGTGTGAATATTTTTCACGTAGATGAACTCTAGCATCTGAAACGGAGCTAAATGCTTAGCTGTAGTTTACTTAATAGATCCAAATAAATGTGTCTGCCCTAAGCCTTCCAAGTGTATCCTGTAGTACATGTATTATGGAGATTTTTTTCCATTATCCTGGGTAGCACAGCCCTTTGATTACTTCAGGTAATAGAAAACCAGCTACTAGAAGATGTGCGAGAAACAAGGTGGTTCACATAGCTCTAAACTGCATTAGCAAAAATATATTTCGATAACTTAGATTATATTTCAGCAACGTGTTTTTATTATTACGTGAAACGTGATTGCAGTCTCTCCATTTAGGACACTTTACACTTTCCTATTGTCTGTATAAGTTTAACATTTTAAAAAACTTTACAGGTTTTAAAGTGTGTGTGTGTGTATATATGTATGTATTACTTGCCACTAAGCTGCATTGGCTATGACATTGCTAAGAAGACATCTATCTTAATATCTTAATATTTCAGACATAATTAGGGGGAAAAAATATCCGAAATCCAAGGCAGGAGTATTTGAGGATAAGGTGAATAAAGTTTTATTCTTAAGTACATAAGGTAAATGTATTTTTATGAAACATTTTGAAAGGATTTGAAGAAAAACAAATGCAAAGTTCCTTCTGTGTGTGAGAACACCAGTGCTAACACAAAATTTAATAACAGTATTTAAAGTAAGCTCAGTAGCTGTGACTGTGCTATAATGTGTTTTGCATAGGTAGAACCATCTTTGTTATCAAAAGTTGTACGCATGTAGTACTCCATATGTCACTTTCAGCTCACTGCAATCCAACTCGAGCAACAGGAAGAAAGAGAAATAACCTCTAGCCCAAAATAATATATTTTCACAAAATTCAAATTCATATTACAATTTAGATTATTGTTCTGGATTGGTAGATCCTATAGAACTAAGTATTTGCTTTTACTTTTAGTTATTTACATAAAATGGTGTGTATAAGCTTTTTCATATAATTTTTAGGTCACAGGCAAGAAGTACTGGCAGTGTGTTGGTCCCCACGTCATGAATATGTTTTGGCAACAGCAAGGTAGGAATGTTGCGGGACTGTTATATGCACTAAAAATGTCTGATGGTAAAATTTTATATATTCGTTATGCGTGGGTTTTATAATTCAAATTCAATTTTAAAGTTAATCTTCATCATTTACTTTAACCTATTTACAATTTTGTAGATCTTGTCTAGAAAAGCTAAGCCTGAAGAGCTATCCAAGCGATGTTTATTTTATAAGAAGATTGTACAGAATTTTGAGATAGTAATTGCATTTAAAGGTATAGGAAAATGATAGAGCAGTATAGAAATACTTCTTACTGTTTATTAGTGTGTGCATTGCTAATTGGTTTTGTAACAAAGTAAAACAAGTTTAGCTCAAAGTACCATCCTGGTTAATCATGCTCAATTATGTCAAAGAGCATAAATTAGGTAGCTTAGCTGATGGGTAATAACTTTCCAGACTGCTGTAGTTCAGTGAGTATGGATTGTATGTTGATACTCCCAGGCCTGTGAGGGCTTTTTTCGGTTTTTGTTTTCTTTTTTCATTCCAGCCATTTTCAGTCTAAAGGATCCTCTTGACTTTCCTATAACTTTTGCTTGTTAGCTTTTGATTATAATGTGAGAGTTCTCAGTTTCATAGTTGGCATGTGTTTTCTTTTGAATTGCAGAGAAGAATATCTGTTTTGTAAGTTGAGAGTGAATTTTGAATAAGTTGATATCACAATCGCATACCCTTGGCTTCTAATGCCAAGCTTCTGAAAGGCTCGACATAGTTGGGAAATTTTCTAACAGTGTGATTTGTTTGTTTTAGCAAATGAAAAATTGTTTGCTTGTTTTTCCATCAAGAAATAGTAGCAAATTTTACTTATTAAATACTGATTTATTGACATCTCCTGAAACGTTTTGCTTCAGTCATACAACTGTGAACTGCATCTACCTATGTTGTCTTGTTGCTATATTACAATTGCATGTTAAACATGTTTCTTACGGCTTCATTCTTAATTCAGTACTATAGTTGGACTACTAGTCCTAATACCATACTCAATTTTGCCATCTGTTAAGACACATATGGGCAAGAACTCACAACACTGAGTTAGTGAAGCAGTAGTGGGAGACACTGACTGGTACTGCTAAAAAGAGAATCTGGACTAATCTTGTATATCAGGAGGTGTGACTGTTTTCCAAGACAAATATGTGCTTACTTGTGATCACTTCAGGGGAGGGAAAATATATTTTGGGGGTTTATGTAGCTTGCATGTGAAACATGTTATTTCAGATTTCTCTGTGATGCTCGGCTCTTCCATAGTTTTTGGCAGGAGATTGGAATGGTCAGAGGAGAGATATGATTTCTGGGTCTTTTTTACTTCAGTTTCAGGCACTAGAGAAGACTGTAAGGTCTTTCTTGCTCATTAGAACTGGCTAGAAAAGATTAGCCAATAGAAACTGCATCATCAAAAATGGACAACTGTAGACTTTTATAATAAGGAAGCTCTTTCTATGCCTTTGTTAAGAATATTTCCATGAACTACTGCAGTTTGTTGCGCACTTTACAGTCAGCTCAAATCTCAGCGATACCTCTATCCAGGGTCTTAGGATTTGTTTGCAGCAAAGTAATGTGTTGTCAGCATATTCAGTTGGAATACCACTTGGAAGTTAACAGAATCAATCTCTAGTGGAGGGGAGCCCAAAAGAACAAATTAGTCATTAGCTTTGTCAGATGCAGAATAGATAAGGAATAAGACTTGGTTTTGCTCTGGTCGGTTGGTATATGTATACTATATATATTCCCGATACTAATGCACTGATCTAACTTGAGAACACAGAGGAAAAAATACTTAAGTTAGAAGACTGCTTATCTAAGAAGCAGTTTGATTGGGTGTATTTTCCAGCTGTAGGTCAAAGAGATGCAGTTGGTTTTGTTCAGCTACCATGAAAAGTGATTTATGTTTCGGGTTGGGTTTTTTTGGGTTTTTTGGTTTTGGGTTTTTTTTCCCATAAGGACAGTTAAGTTGCTGGGAATGGTCCAAATAGTTTCAGTAAATACATCTACACTGGTGACTTAATGCACAGGAAGTGGTCTTTTCTACGAATTTACCTCCTATCTATGTCTGGGAGTCTTGTGGTGCACACAGAAGTATACTACTGGAATGCTCATATCAAGGTGCCTTACAAAGTGCACTGCCTGCAACATTGCTGTCTAAATGTGTACTTAATACCAACAGTTATCATAGCTTTTGTTGCTGGCAAACACACAATGTGAGCAAAGCACGAGCATGCAGCCTGGGAACCAGAATGAATCACAGCAGCTTGGTCTTTCCCTCCTTGTGCCACGCCGGTAAGGTAGACAAAGCCAGTGACTTTCTACAGAAGCAAGCTCTGTGTTTCTCTGCCATAGCACTGTATGACAACAGAACATATAGACCTATCCGGCCTATGTGTATGTATCCAACTTCTGTACAAGTCATACTATACATTTGTGATAGCAAGAGCCTGAGTTGCCAGACAACCATTACAGAAAATGCTGGAGTCTGTAGCAACAGTTTAATCAACAGCAGAATTAGCAAATTTGTTCCTAGTCTGTGTATGTATGCAAGGGTATTATGTTGTGGACAGAGGCGAGTGTATTGTATTGTAGACGAAGATTCACTCTTAACTTAGGTGCCTGTGGTGTACTAGCTATGTTTGTTAATACATCTACATGTATGTCTGAAGTCTGTCTTAAAAATCTGTTCATGAAATTTTACTGGCTTGAATGTGTCTGCACGATGAATAGTTCAGAATAGTTGCTGGACCAGGCTGAGTGCCAGGTGGGTTGGCTAAAGACAGTCATTGAACCAGGATGCACACAATTTGCCTAATATATGCAAATCTGTTTTTCTCAGTGCTGACAGTAGAGTAAAATTATGGGATGTGAGGAGAGCATCTGGATGTCTGAGTACGCTTGATCAGCACAATGGAGAAAAGTCCAAAGCGTCTTCTGAGGCAGGTAATAAAGAATATAACTGGTGGTAATCCACATGTAACTAGAAGCATTCTTATATTTCCTAAATGTGTTGAATACTGAGACCAGCAAGGAGAGTAGTGATAAGCCAGTTGTTACCTACTGCGTAACACAGGCCATTGAATGTTATTTGGTTACCTCTGTTATAGAGACAATGTTTGTGATTGGGGATCTTGTTTAGAGAGATCTCCTTGGCAACAGTATTGTATCTGTTCTAAGTATTTTTCCCTTTTGAACGGAAAATTTTGCCATCCATTTTATGGGTGGAAGAATTCATTCCTGCTGTAGATTAGGTTTCATATAAACAGCAATCACTTCATACTTCATAAGCTGTTCCAATAATTAATTACCTCCTTTAAAAACAGAGACAATACGAACAAAACCCACAAAAGTGCATTCCTTTTCCTGTTTAAACTAGTCTTCCAATGCAAGCCTCTGGAATATTTTCTCATATGTGGTGCCATAAAATCAATTATATTCCTTTTATATTGCATAAAGTATACAACAGAGTGTAAATTTATGATTATATTTAATTTTACAGGAAGCTAAATTACGCTAATTTCAGTACGGTCAAATACATTAATGGTGCCTTGTATGAGTTGTTACTAGCTACAATGTTAACATTTTTATGTATCTTCAGGTCATATTTCCATACCTAAAAAAAATAAAAAGGAAGCTTCTGAACTTTATAGTTCATTAAGTTTGGTCAATTCTGGACAAAAGATATTTAATGTTGGCAGGCCAAAAAAGTACTTCAACAGTCGCTGCTCTGAGGTAGCAATACACAGTATTTGGTATTGAATCACAAAGTAGAAACTGTGTATCATGGCACTGAAGAAAGGGATTTGGCTAGCATAAATCATAGTGATTAAAGCTACGCGTCAATGCGACTTGTTATGTGCAACTTAAATTGCACGTAGAAAAATACATGCAAATTTCTGTAATGTCAAACTAGTTTTCCAAAATGTACAGTTAGAGGGTATGAAGTAGTAGTAAGTATCTGTTTTAATAATGATTCTCTACTATGTAAATTGTAGTGTGGTAATATAGATGTTTGGTCTTGACAACTTTAAATTTCACTGCAATTCAAGACATTGCTGCAATGAAAATGCTGTAAAGAGATCTGAAACTTAAGAAAAAAGAAAAATTTGGACAAATTTTGTTTTACAAAAAAAGAAACTCTATGCAACTCCCAAGATAATTAGTGCTATTTTACATATTCCTTTGAATGACGTGTTGTCTTGTTCAAACAACAACTTTCTTTTCAGCTTTATTTCTCTGAGAGGTTCAAGATGATTTTTCGATAATCTAATGGCAATCAAGTAGACTAGAATATTAAATATATTGAAATATAGCTGAACTACACCAAATGCAGCTAACAATTTTTTTTATAAAATCTTTGAAAAACATAACACTTTTTACTTAAGATGTGTGTCTAAATTGTGTACTGCAGTATAATGCAGAGATACGTTACCCAATTTTCAGTGAGTTAATTTATGGTCACCATAATTAGATTTGCTGTGGTAGCATTGAGTTAGATTTTAGCTACTTTAACATACTTAAGAATGAGCGTTATTGCAGGGTGAACTCAATGGAATTCATTTGTAGTACTCTATAACAATATGGAATAGAATACAATACAATACTCTAGGAAGCCTGTTGCAGGGTTTGACCACCCTCTTGGTAAGGAAATGCTTCCTAATGTCCAGTCTAAACCTCCCCAGGTGCAGCTTTGGCCCATTCCCATGCATCCTGTCACTGTGTTTTGGTTTGAGAAACCCACAACAATTTATTGTCATTTAGACAACTATTCTATCACTCAGTGACCCCTCCCCACCCAGGAAGGGGAATCGGAAAAAAACAGGGAAACCTGGGGTTTGAAATATAAACAGATTTAATAGAGTAAGACTAGATAATTCACATTAATAAAACTACAGAACCAATATTGATCCTGATACCAATGTAAAATATACAAGAATTATACTCAGCCAATTATATCAGTAGGAAGATGTGCACTCCCAGCAGTGAACAGCAAATGTTGGACACTGCAAGCGCTACAGCTTCGGGAGGGAAGGAAGGCCTCAGGGGTCCGGCACCAGGGCAAAGAAGTTCTCTGGATTGCAGCCATTAAGGGAGAGAGAGCACTTAGGAGCAAACTTTCTAATTCGTATTGAATGTGACGTTCGTGGTATGAAATAATCCTGTTGGCCAGCTTGGGTCAAGTGCCCGGGTCTCGCTCCTCCTCGTCCCTGCACCTGGCGAGCTTGGAAAACACTGAGACCTTGAAACCCACACACCATAGCTGGCTATAAAGTCTTCTAAAAGTGCAGTTTTCCCAAACATTAGAAGAGAAATTAGTCCTGTGTCAAACCACAACACACTGGATACCGAGAGAAGAGCTCAGCACCTCCTTCTCCACTTCCCCTCCTCGGGAAGCTGTAGAGAGCAACAGGGTCGCTCCTCAGCCGCCTTCTCTCCAAACTAGGCAAGCCCAAAGTCCTTAGCTGCTCCTCATAGGACATGCCTTCCAGCCCTTTTGCCAGCTTTGTTGCCCTCCTGGACACATTCAAGGACCTTCACATCTTTCTTAGATTGTGAGGCCCAGAACTGCACACAGACCTCCAGGTGAGGCTGGTTATGCTGTGTTTGATGCACTCCAGGATGCGGTTTGCCCTCCTGGTTGCATGGTCACACTGCTGATTCATACTGAGCCTGCTGTCGACCAGCACCCTCAGAACCCTTTCTGCAGGGCCGTTCTCCAGCCACTCATGTCTCAGTCTATACTTGTGCCCGACATTACTCCATCCCACGTGCAGGATCCGGCATTTGGACTTGTTAAATTTCATCCCATGAATCGTTGCCCAGTGCTCCAAACCATCTGGATTCCTCTGCAAGGTCTCTTGTCCCTCAAGAGGTCAACAAGCTCCTCCCAGTTTGGTATCATTAGCAAACTGGCTAATGGTGCATTCAACACCTGTATCCAGATAATTGATAACTATATTGAACAGCATTGGCGCTAGAATTGAACCCTGCGGAACACTGCTGGTGACTGGTTGCCAGCCAGATGCTTTTATAAACCAAGAATTAAATTATTAATTTACTGACATGTTACCATTTAAAAAACACTTTTGGTATTATACATTGAAATAAAAATGTGTATGCAAAATAGTAATTCTGTCAAAATCTGAATGATCCCTTTTTCTGACAGCAAATACGGCTCACAATGGGAGAGTTAATGGTTTATGCTATACGAATGATGGACTTCATCTGTTGACCATCGGTACAGATGATCGGATGCGACTCTGGAACAGCTCCACTGGCGAAAACACCTTAGTAAGTTTTCAAGGATCTTTGGTTATGTTTTTACTTGCACTTAATTTTAGAAGATTTGTAGTTTGTGCAACTGTCATTACAACTTTGGATATTTATTCATTTTTATAATCTTGTCATTAGAAGATGTTGTGAGCATTTTTTTTTCCAGATTTCTTTTCTTATTTCTACTTATTATAAAAAAAACAGTGTATGAAGAAGCCTGGATCTACTTAAAAATTAAGTTCATTAATTTGTGAGCATAGCTGAAAATACTTCAGACAGTAGTGAAAACCTTAATATGCAGTGACTGTTGGTAGAAATTTATTTTTTTTTAACTATTAGTTGTCAGCATGCTATCCACAGGGCAGTTGTCCATAGCTGAGAGTTTCACTGATTGACTGCCTTGCTTTCTTGCAACTTTCTTTGTGTTATTCTGGAATCTCTCTTGTGGAGTTGTATAGCAGCATTAAAAATATCTATCCCTCTACATTTACATTGCAACCGAACAGTGGGGCAGGGGCGGGGGAATTAAATCTCTACTGCTGCTCCAGTCCTTCCTATGGCTTGTTTTTTGCTGAAGGTTCCTGTTTTAATTTTCTGTTCAGAAAAAGAAAATAGTTTCCTATGTTTATTTTGAAAGAAGAACATACTAGGTAAGTCAGTTTCCATGGGATTTTAGCCAGTCATGATTATGGTCTGTCATTGCTGTCAGGAAAGGAAGAAAATTTACTCTACCTTAGAAATCTTTTACTTCTGCTGCTTAGTTCCAGAACACAGCAAAAAGAATTCCTTATAGACATTCAAATGACAGGACTTTTCTATCTCCATGCTACCCATATTTGCCAGCTTGTTCTCAGCACTTCATATACAGACATCTTTCTGTCTTTAAATGACCATCACCAAAGTAGATAATACAGTTTCTTCACTCTCGTGTCACCAGCTGGATCACTGTTTTTTGTTTTTCTGTGCCTGTTACTTCATTGACTTGTTTCATAGGCTATTTTACAATTTCCTTATTTGATGTGGAATAGCTTGATCCTGCTTTGCTTTTTCAAGTCCAGAATTATATTGTCCAGAGCACTGTATTTTCACACACTGCCCAGAAGTATTGCTTAAAATTATTTTAAGGCACCAGCAGACAAATAAATCTATGTATAAGTAATACAAGTTCACACCATAGTCCCTTTACTTCACCTACTAGCCAGTCCTTTTGATCTCTAGTTTTTTCTATACCTTTCAAAAGGTACAGAAATTAAGCCATGCATATGAATTTTTTTGAGCAATGAGCCAAATTTGGGGCCTAGTGGACTGTTTCAGTTAGTAAGAGAGATGAATGTTGGAGTTGTATACATCTTATGTACGTCCTGTATCACAAAATGGAATAGAAAGCCCTGATTCACTGAGAATAGAAAGAATCAAACAGGAGACAAGTTTTCTGTTTGTCTGTGTGCTCAAAGGACAAAGCTAAGTTGTTTTTTGTTTTTTTTAAGATCTTTCTTCAGTTCTTGTTTTGGCAGCATCCTTTCTTTTCCGTTGCTCCTCTATCAAGCTGGAACACTTACACTGAGTATATCTGTATAATTTACTTTTCCCAGCCTCCACTCTTCCCTTTCATTGTACATGCCTTTGTTATGAGCAGTGTTGTGGCTTGGGAATTGTTGCTGTTACAGCTCACGTGCTGTGTAAAGAAGTTTAACTGCTCTTTACCAGCAGAGTAGTATGCCTCTTGAAATGACTAGCATTAACAAGACTTAACACAATCAATATTTGCAAACACTGTCTTTACAAAGTGAGCAGTATTATCCACAAAGGACGTGGCATAAGCTCCACACCTGATGAAGACATCCTCTCAATATGAAAAAATATCAGCCTACTTGTATGCTAATCAAACTCTCTTTGTATACATTTTTATGATGATTGAGAGAGATTCTCTTAGGACTCCTTTTTATTGTACTTTTCTTACGTAACTGCTCTTTACTATGAAGGAGCATACTTCAAAAACAAAGCAACAAGTAGTCTTCGTCCTTGCCTTGTAAAGTACAAACAATATTCCAGACAACCTGGAATGTGCTGACTGATGCTTATATTTGCCTCAAAGATTGGACTTGAGCAATTGATGTAGTATGGATCAATAACCTGACTAAACAAGACATTTGTATTAGAATATTTAGCCGTTAAACTTTACAATTCTGCTACCTTATAGTTAAAAGATTTCACACCTAGGATTTTTTTTTTAATTATAGGCCATGAGGTTTCAGTAGGGAGCTTTAAAAGTAACCCAGAGAGCTTTGCTAACATTGTATGTATAACTGAATCTCTGTTTTTTAGCAGAAATTAAGAGCATAGGATGTAAGACAATACTATTTGAAAACAAAATATTTTATATATAATGCCATGTAGTATTAATGAATTTACATTTTAAATACTGTTATTTTTATTAGAAAAAATACTTCTTTTAGGTCATAAAATAATGTGCGAATGTCACGTATTCGTAGCAGAATTCTCCCTCTTCATCTAAAAAAATGTATGTTTTATTTGTCAAAATTGTAATGCTTTGTTTTAATTGTTTGTTTAGACATAAGCTATACTGTTCTCATGAATATATTTCTGTATTTTCTCATGAATACACTTTTGATGTCTGATAGGACCTAATTAGACTGATATATCCAACTGGAATACTTTCTAGCATAATTGGAAACTTTGCACTTTCAACCTTTACTGAGATTTTTATCTGCATAGGGCTTGTCAAGAGCTTGAAATGTACAGACACTAAAAAGCTATAATTCTTATACTACTTCTATTTGCAGGGCTTCACACACAACTCACAAGCCAGGTCTTCGAAATGTAGCATTTGCTCCTATCCCAGTTGCCCATATAGGGGACAGTATTGAATTTCTCAGTGGTGATTTAGCTTTGACTAGAAGATAGACTTTTTATCACTCTTAACTAGTCCATAATAATTCAGCAAGTTATTCTTTGTTTCTCCTTCATGAGTCTCTTTCTTCTAATCCCTTTACTTCGCCCTTTACTTATGCCATCCTTCTGCTTGCCCTTCAGTTGTTTTCATACTGCCTAGTCATCTTCTGCTGTTTCTTGGTAACTCATGAGGGAGAGATGCAGAATCTTTCCCTACATTGCAGATGTTTTTTGTCTGTTCCTTCTTTCCCAAGCAAGGGATGACTTGCTGAGAAATAGGCTAGTTCTTGTGTTGCCTA
This sequence comes from Burhinus oedicnemus, assembly GCA_008921705.1. Lineage (NCBI taxonomy): Eukaryota > Metazoa > Chordata > Aves > Charadriiformes > Burhinidae > Burhinus > Burhinus oedicnemus. Next base: position 729,534 of record VFFE01007157.1, on the reverse strand, counting down.
GACTGATGCTTCTGTTGTTTGTCATCCTGCTGGCATATACACTTCAGAAATGTGTTTTTCTGCAACATTGGCCATCTCTGATAAACAAAGGGCACTTACAGGGTAGAAGGTAGTGTAGATAAATTTTTCTTCAATGTGTGGACTAAAGTCTTGCAATATTGGGACCAGTACTGTTGCGCAGAGAGGTGGTAGATGCGCCATCCCTGGACACATTCAAGGTCAGGTTGGACAGGGCTCTGAGCAACCTGATCTAGTTGAAGATGTCCCTGCTGATTGCGGGGGGGGGTTAGACTAGATGACCTTGAAAGGTCTCTTCCAACCCATACTGGTTTATGATTATATGATTTATAATTGTATGCTGTTGCGCATAAGGAGTTCTTTTAATAGTTTTGATATCTGAGAGAAAATACTATGTTGGATTATCGAGGAAAATGTTTAAGGTGGTAATTCCTGAACCAGTTCTAATTTCAATGATAGTTTAGGTCCTTGGTGTAGATCTGATAAGCAACAGCCTGTGCAAATTCTATTTCAGTCTGGAACTGCTGATTTTTAGGCATATTTTTCTTTCCCTTTCTTACAGTTGATATCAAGGAGAGTGAACTTTAATGAATAGAAAAATGATTCTCTTGATAGACATCTGTAACTGGAAATCTCAACAGTTGTATTAACATTGGAAAGCTTAAAATTAATTGTATTGGGTATTGAAGAAGAAATGAAACTGACCTTTTCATGTAAAGTTATTTCCTGTAGTTTTAGTTAATAACTAACTGCATAATCCTTTATTTTACAGGTGAATTATGGGAAGGTCTGTAATGAAAGTAGAAAAGGACTCAAATTCACCGTCTCTTGTGGCTGTAATCCAGAGTTTGCCTTTGTACCGTATGGTAGTACCATTGCTGTTTATACAGTTTTCACAGGAGAACTGATAACCATGCTTAGAGGGCATTATAGTACTGTCAACTGCTGTGTATTTCAACCTAATTTTCAGGTAAGTAAAGTACAAACGATATTCCAGACAACCTGGAATATTTATGCAGATTGCCAAAATTAAATCAGTACGTTACAAAGTTATTCACAGCTGTGCATTTCTATTTTCAGTTACTAATTGTAAATAAAATCAGTTTTGCTTGACAAAGGCTGCTTTGTTGCAAACCATTTTGACTGATGCTGTTTATATTCCTATATCTTAAGTCTACAGTAACTGAATCATTTAATCACTGTTTTCATTGTCTTGTGTAGGATAAAAGAAATGTCATTAGTTCATTTGTATCTGTATCATTCCAGTTTTTTCCTTTTTTTTTTTTTAATTCTGAATGGCCTATTAGCTCACTTTTAGCTTTGTAGTATTTCAGTACATATTAAAACATAATTAACTTAAACAAGCCAGAATTTTACTTAGACAACTCTTCTAAATCTTTCTGATATAAGTTATGCATCTGCTGGTGAAATGTGTAGCAGATGGCTTTCTAAGATTTTTCTTACTTATTAGCACATTTAAAATTAGTACACAATCTTCATATGAAACAAGGTCTACATCCTTTCTGCATAGTTTCTACTATTTCCTTTTAGTTGTAAGTCTCTGTCGTTAAGAGTTTTCTTCATATTAATAGTCTTTTTCCGCTGTCTTTAACCCTGATGAGTGATTTTTTTTGTCCTACCCACGCTCAAATCTGGTCCTTAGATCTTCATACTATTTTTTTCTGTGTTCAAAACTTCTGATTGACGTTGGTTGCTGCCAGTCCCTCATGTTCTTTGTGTTCATTAACTGTGTTTTAATCACTATCTTTGTTTCACCTCATAACTGCAGTATGCTTTAAAAGGAACTTTGACTTTTCGCCAGTTATGTATTTGAGGTGAGAAGTGTCTTCTGTTTACTCAGAACCATATAATCAAATATGATCACTGATACCCAAGCAACTGACTATATGCAATCCAATGATATTAGTCTTTATCTGCGCTTTTGAGGTCCAAACTAACTAGCAGCTTTGTGTGGAGTATATTTGTGTTTGAGATACTGTGTGGAGCAGTCTCCACAGAGTGGTTGGAGATTTAGTTAATGTGTGTAGATATGCCTTTTGAGATCCTGGGAACAGAGCCATAAAATTCACTGTATTATTGTTGGCCTAAATTGTTCTTACATAAATATCTCTGTAAAGTTAATAAGACGTTAGTCTTGAGTAATAAGAACGGCAGAATTTGGCCCTTTAATAAGAACCATTAATTTAATAGGAGGTCGCTAATTTCAAGGGTGGTGTGGAAGAGGAAGTCTTCATTGTGCAATCTCTTAGATGATGTTTACTGTTGGATCTAATAAACTAGATACCATTGTGCCATATTAGCTGCATAAAATAATTAAAGTAAACAAACAAGACCTACGTTTCCCTTTCAGAAAAAGAAATAGAGTAAAGCACTATGCATGAATAATGTCATAAAATATTGGGTGTGCATCAGGAAACAATTTTGCTTTAAATTATAGCTACTTCTGTTATTCAAGGAATGCCAGTGACATCTGCAAAGGTATTTGGCAAATCCAGTGCTAGGCTAATAAGTAAAGATAACTGAAAGTTAAATTAGTTGTATTTACAGTCTTTCCTCAGAGACTTAAAGCGTAGTATTTCCATATGTTGTACCGTAAACATACCTAGAGCATGTTTGTAGTACAGTATGTGTGTATGTGCTATCTGTACCATAAACATGCATGGAGCTGGCTCTTCTTTTGACTGACTTAAGGTATGAGTCACCATTTCAGGTTGTAATAATTAATTGTAAGTATTACTCAATGCAGTGGATATTAACTGAAGATCTTGCAATGTCAGGATCAAAAAGTGAGACAAGTGGTAATAAAGATTACATGTAAGTATGCTGATGTCACTATGACATTGCTCACAAGGAGAGATTTTGGCATGGGAAGAGGTTTTAACGTTCTCATGGTACTCTGTATCCTGTCAAAGACAAGAGGCCTGAGTGGAGCACTGCTGACAGGGTAAAGTGGGATTTGACCTGTACCTTGGTGTAACTTTGACCTGTCTTCTTTTAAGGAAGATAAGTAGGATGTGTTTTATGCATGAACAGCTTCATGCATGGGACCAGTTTTACAAAAGTCAGTATGCAGCTCTTTTGAATAAAATTACCCACATAAATGAGTATTAGGCATTAAGGAATTAGGCATTAAGTTCCCGCACCATCAGCGTAATTCATGCAGTTCTGGAATTACATATACGTAACGTAGGAGACTTTCTGCAAAGACAGAACTTACGTTGAATCATTGCATTAATAATGTTCACAAAGTTGCTAGTTTAAGTGTAAAAGCCAACATGCTTGAAGCAAGGCTTTCATACTGTCAGCGTGAATACAGAAAAAATGTTTCATTCAGGCAGTTTAAAGACACAGCAATACTCAAGTGTTGTCAGACATCACGTATGATATGCAGGAGTATGATTCAAGATCGAATATCTTCACACGTGTTCATTTAAGTAGCACTTTAGAAAATAAAAGCATTATTAGTGCAAAATATACTGCAAAGATGGTGCAGTATTTCTCACTAGCAAAATTTCCTCAGTTTAAAGTGACAGAGGAATCTGTATTTCCTTTAATAAAGAACTAAGAAAACTAAGCTATATTTGACTGTTAGCTGTTTGGTGCAGAGACTGTTTGCTTCCATGCGTTTGCAGGGTGCCTTGCACAATAGGATCTCAGTCCTTAGTCATTACCATAATAAATAGAGTTATTTATATTAAAAATAATAAATTGATCTTTCTGATCTCTGCCTTCCCAACAGGATACAGACTTCAAATTGTTCTTTATTTATTCTTTTCCTTCCCTAGGCATACTGAAACTATGTTTACTTAATACTTCTTTGTTCCATACATATGCACTCTTCTAACATGTATTACTAGGTGCTTTTGAGTTGATTCATATTTTTCAATTATAATAAAAAAATCTTTCCCTTTTTTTTCCCTTACTGTTCCATTGAACGTAAATCACCTCTTAAGCTTCCTAACTGTTATAATAGGTATCTTTTCATGAGACATGAGAGAGGGAAGAACAGAAGTGCATTTAGGCAATAAAGTTCATTTAAATGTGGCTAGTGCTGTTTTGGTGGGCAATCTGGGAAAAATAGAAAAACTTACTCATTTTGTTTTGGCATATTATTTAAAATACTGTTTATCAAGATTATAGTACAAATTAGAAATTGTATCGCATACACTTTTTTCCCAATGTTATATCTGTGTCACTGTTCAGTAGATCTGTGTAAAAGTAATTTTTGCTTGCTTTCTTAAAGGAACTTTATAGTGGTAGCAAAGATTGCAATATCCTTGCGTGGATACCAGCTCTTCGAGAGCCAGTTCCTGATGACATTTCTGAAAAGGTAATGAATTTTTGAGTTTGAACTATACTTTTTACAGCTGTTATACTTTGGGAGGTGGTGTGGAAATTAAATATGAAGTATGTGTTTCACCATCAAAATTTGTAACAATTCCTAATTAAGAGGAGAATCACCTGTTGTTTCTGTGCAGTCTTTTGATTGTTGTAGTGTTTCGAGAGAACACTTTCTTTCATAGTCTAATAAAATCTTTTGCGGACTTCTAGCTTCTCACTTAAGTAAAAGTAGTACTTTTGTAGTTTATGCTATTTTGGAATTGGAAAAGTGCCAAAGAATGTATTTTAAATTGTCTAAGAATATACTGTGTATTAAACAGTAAGATTAGGAATGCCACACTTCATACCCAAATATTTCTGATGCAGAAATACAATAAAGAAGATTCTAAACAAGCTTATTCTAGTGTCTGAGGCAAGACCTTCAGGCTGTTACAGGGAAGATCATATGTAACACTGTTTTCCAAGAGGGTACTTTTTCTCTCTTAGTATTACAGCTGGGCAATAAAAATCTAAGTGAACAGTTTGAGTGAGAAAAATTCTAGATTTTAAAGAACTGAAACCATTCACAGAATCAGAGTCTGGCAAACTGTACTAATGTTACAAAATCGGGATACATTAATGTTTTGTCTCACAACATACAAAAATTCTACATTTTAAAATTTCTGAAATGTTCCATTTTGGATGAGGAAATGATAAGAAGCATCAACTTTTTTTAACATTTGCTTAGCTTTGTAAGACAACTTATTTCAAAACTATCCTACACTTAAGCAAAGAAGAAAAAAGTAGTTTCAAAGGTTAGATACCCTAAACCCAAAATGTGTTCAGTTGACCAGAAATGAACGGTTTTGCTGTAACTGAGAATTTTGATGTGTGCGAATTGTTTTTTCTTGGTCTGAAAAACAAAAACAAACCCACAGCAACAAGATTATTTACCCAGCTCTGATTAGAACTACCTCTTTAAATTTGACATGATGGAGTTATGTAATATGTGCCATTGTTTTGAAATCTGTTAAGCTACAGCTGCGGTTTGCAAATGTTGTAGATGAGTACCACCTCTGAAAAAAGCATTTCTGCTGTCCACAGGCCACTAGTTCTTGCTCCCTCTCATGTGCTGGAACAGCCATGTGAGTGCCTGTATGACCAGAATCCGAACCCAGGATAGAAGTAAGCCAGAAAAAAATTTTACCCTGAGTCACTGTAATTCAGTGCACTGCGTAGCTGCACAGACCTTTTAGCTTGGCCTTAGAGGGGCTGAGATGAGAAATAGTTGTTGGATGTGGATAGAGGCCAGGACTACTTCTTGAGACAGTAGTGTTCAGTTATGCTGGGCCGAGGAAATTATGACTTAAAACCAATGACGCAAAAAACCCCACAGTAATATCTGTCTGTTGTATTTTATACCAGACATTTGTAAAACTTTCAGACAGTGCTCCGGATAGTTTTTTGCTGAAACGGGAATGAAATAGAGTACTATTTCTTTTCATAATTTATCCTGTCTCTAATCAGCGGAATGGTCAAAGAAGTGGTTAAAAAAAAAAATCCAGTACCCATGAAAGACACAATAGTTTGTCTACACATAGTAATTTAAGAAATACCTTTAGCATTACCCTTATTTGATTTTAATATTTTTAATTAAGCAAACCACTGAGAGAATTTTTATTTTCTTTAGTCTCTGCCTCAACAGCATTTAAATCCAGCATATGAAGACGCATGGAGCAGCAGTGATGATGAAGGCTGAATTTCAATTATGTGCTGCTATAAAATTGACATTCAGGCACTGCATTCGCAGACTTTATCTCCAGAATTGGATATTGTGAGATTTATTACAACTGGATTTTTGGTACAGTTCTGTTAGAGCAAGGTCTTTCATAAATAAGTTTCCACTGTTCTCTGTGTTCTTTCTTCACTGTAACAGTTAAATCTAAAGGATTACTTTTTCATACTTACTGACATTTGTACTTACCCTTACGCATTGGTATACTTTATTCAGTGTTGAAGAGATGATAAAGCAAAAATAAAAGCCCTTGGGACCAGTTAATACTGCATTGTTTCTGCTGTCACTAATACATAAGGAGATAATCCCTTTGTTTCCAAGAAGCATGTTATGGAGGACTTTGCCTGAAAGGAGGACTAGCTCAGGGATACTTCCAGCTTATTTTTATCAATGCCTAGATGAAGCAGACTACATCCATTTTCAAGTGCTTATGTGCTGTGGGAGCCAACAGGATTTTGTGCCTGTCCTTTTGCTTTTCAGTTTTGTGTAAGTTTCTCCATAAATGCAGTATTCAGTTCAGAAAGAGGTATAGAATCACAGAATGGTTTGGGTTGGAAGGGACCTTAAAGATCATCTCGTTCCAACCCCCCTGCTATGGGCAAGGACACCTCCTACCAGACCAGATTGCTCAAAGCCTCATCCAACCTGGCCTTGAACACTTCCAGGGACAGGGCCTCCACAACTTCCCTGGGCAACCTGTTCCAGTGCCTCACCACCCTCATAGTGAAAAATTTCTTCCTGAGATCTAATCTAAATCTACCCTCTTCCAGTTTGAAGCCATTACCCCTCATCCTATAGCTGCGATCATCCATTCAAGTATTTATATGATGACCCAATCAACTAGTAGCTGAGTCTGTCCCAGAAAGTTAAGAATAGAAACTAGTTCAGAGTTTTTGTTGTTCCTGTTAACAGGTTTTTAAGATCAGTCTTCTGTGTATGAATCTCTCACATTTCCCTAGCCAGTGTGAAGAATTCCTGGACAGAAACAGGCTTGAGGTACAATACAAGGCAGAGAATGGGTCACATTTCAAGTTAGAAATATCGAATGCAGTCGTTCAAAACTGTTTTCATCTGAACTTGTGGTCCTAATGCCTGCTCTGTTTTGAAAGCGAGGAGCTTTGTGGGATTATTGTCTCATCTCAATCGCTAGTTTGTGCTTCAGACATAGTGTAGTCACCAAGCCGAGAGCTGAGTTAGAGGTTCCCATCAGATGTAGATGCAGCTCTATAGAGGAAAAATGCATTTGAAAGCAGAGCAGATATTAGGACAACAAATTCAGACAGAAGGAAAAAATATTGTACAAATAAATGAAACATAATAATTTGATCTTTGTATAGTGTGTGTTATTTCTAAGATTAGTATGCATTTTAGAATTAATTCACTGTGTTTCTGTATTTTAGTATCTCTCCAAGATACAGGCTGTTAGCTTCTATATCAGGGTCTAGCATTGTAAAATGATACAGAGTGAGGAGTGGGCATATCAAGGGAATGTTGTAATTAAACAAGCTTCATATGTAGTGCGTATTTGCTGGGAGAGACCCGCTATTAAGTGGATAGCTGCAGGGTGGAAGACTTCTAGAAGTTTTGGCTGATGTTAAGGACCAGCCTTGACACTGTCACTTTACAGGAATAGAGAAGAGAATTTTCTGTTTTTTTTCAAATGATATTTTTCATTACCAGTGGTGTCTGTTCCCTCAAAAATTGGAAAAACTGGGGAACAAATTTGAAGAAAGATAACACATTTTGGTTTTTTTGTCTTGAAGAGGATGACTTTTTTGCATGTTATAGCAGTGTGTATCGTTTGTATATGCCAGCTGCAGTGCATGTATTTGGTATTTGAATTTCTAAAAATGTGCCCAGTAAATCATAGAGCTAGTTATCAAAGAATAAATGCATTTTTTTCAACCATTTTCAGTTATCTGTCTTGTGACTATAAATGGTGTTGATTTTAAAATCAAACAAACAAAAAAATCCACCAAAAAAACCACCAGCTCTATGGTGAACTGGGAATGGTATACAAAATGGGAGAGGTAGAAAAATTATGGTTATTAAAAAAGGTGAGAAATCATAAAAATTGAACCCATGAATAAGAATGTTGCATTAATTCTCATGTTTTTTGGAATCACCTTTCTCAAATGAGTTCCTTTTCTTCTGCTTTGAGTACACAATTACTGAGATTGGAAAGGAGCACTGGAGATAATCCAGTCCAACCTCCCTGCTTAAAACACAGTCACCTAAAGCAGGTTGCTCAGGCTTGTGTCAAGTCAGGCTTTGAGTATCTCTGCAACCTACAAACCTGTTCCAGTGTTTGACCATTCTTAGAGTAAAAGTTTCTTCTTAAATTTAAATGGAGTTTTCTGTGTTTCAATTTGCATCCATTGCATCTTGCCCCATTGTTGGATACCACAGAGAAAAGTTGGTCTTCCTCTTCTTTGCTGTCCCTTTCCCTGGCTCCGTGAGATATTTCTGAGCATTGGTGAGATCCCCCTGAGCCTTTTCTTCTCCAGGCAGAACAGTCCCAGCTCTTTCAGCCTCACCTCATAGGAAGGATCACCTCCCTCAACCTGCTGACAGCAGTCTTAGGAAGAGTTGTATTAGGAATGCAACCTAGGATGCTGTTGGCCTTCTTTGGTGCAAGGGCACATTGCTGGCTTATGGTCACTTAAGTATCCACCAGGAGTGCTGGGTCCTTTTCCATAAAGCTACTTTCCAAGAGGTTGGTCCCTGGCCTCTTCTGGACCATAGGCTTTCTCCTCTCTGGGTGCAGGATTTGGCATTTGCCCTTATTAAACATCATGAGATCCCCACTTGCCTATTTCTCCAGTTTGTTGAGGTCCCTCTGAATGGTGGCAGCACAACCATCTGGTGGATCAAGCACTACTCCTAGTCTTGTATCATCTGCAAACTTGTTGAATGCATGTTCCATTCTATCATCGAGGTTTTTAATGAAGATGTTAAACAGGATTGGATCCAGTATTTATCCCTGGGGTACACCACTAGTGACTGGCCTCCAACTAGACTTTGTGCCACAACCCTCTGGGCCTGGCTGTTCAGCCATTTTTCAATGTCACTGTCCACTTACCTAGTCTGTCAGCTTATCTATAAGGGTGTTTTGGCAAACTGTCAGCAGCCTTGCTAAAGTGAGGGTAGACATCATCCACTGTTCTCCACTCATGCACCGAGCTAGACACCGTGTTGTAGAAGTGCATCAGGCTGGTCAGGCCTCATCTTCCCTTCATAAATCTATGCTGACTGCTACCACCTTGTCCTTTATGTGTCTGGAAGTGGTTTCCAGGATTATTTGCTCTGTCACCTTCCATGGGATGGAGGTAAGGTTGACCTTTATTTTCTGGATCTTCCTTCTTGACATGGGTGACCTTGGCTTTCTTCCAATCCTCAGAAACCTGTCCCGCTCACTGTGACCTTTCCAAGATAATTGAGAGTGGTCTTGCAATGACATTACCCAGTTGTGTGCGCATCCAGTCAAGCACCGTGGACTTGTGTTTGTCCAGTTTGTGTAAGTGTTCCGTAACTGATCCTCCCCCACCAAGGGTACTCCTTCCTTGCTCCAGACTTTCTAGTGGTCTCAGGGACCTGGGGTTCCTAAAGTCCAGTCTTACCACTAAAGACTGTGGTAAAGAAGCATTGAGTACCTCAGCCTTTTCCGTGTCCTTTGTCTCCAGTTCTGCTGCCCCGTTTAGCAGTGGGCCTACATTTTCCATAGTCTTCCTTTTGCTACTGATACACCTGTAGGTTTTTGTTTTGCTTTTCATATTCCTCACCAGATTTAGCTCCAAATAGGTTTTGGCTTTCCTAGCCCTATCTGTGCATGCTAAGACAGTTCCTTTCTATTCTTTCCTGCTTCCATCTCTTGTAGGCTTCCTTTTTGCATCTTGAGTTTTGTCAGGAGCTCATTTTTCATGCATGCAGATGTCTTTCTACCTTTGCTTTATTTCCTGCATGTAGGGATAGACCATCCTTGAAAAATAACCAGCTTTCCTGGACCCTTCTCATCAGGTCTATATCCCATGGAATTCTTCCAGACAGAACCCTGAATAGGGATCTATCTGGAAATGTGGAAACTTTCCACTACACTTTTATGGGACTCATTTTCATACTGTTGCTGAAAAACTTTTTGCATATCAATTTTGTGTAAGTTGCACCGTGAAGGCAGTGGGATTTAGCTCAGGAGGAGGTGGGCTGGAGATTATTTGCCCAAGTATCTATCCACCCAGACACCTTTTGGTTTAGTGTCTGAAGCTGTCTCAAACAGTTGAAAATAGAAATTAGTTGCCCTCGGGGCTTATTGCTCCTACAAACAGCTAGTGTCTTCTACACAGGAATCTTTCCAAATTCTCTTCTGGTACCAGTTGAAGATGTCATTATTCTCCCTCTTGACTGTTTCTGGTGAAGGAAATTAAAAACATCTGTGTCTCATCTGGTCAAGAATCCAGGTACATTCTACAATCCAGCATCTGCAAACCTTCCATATAATGGCAGTATCTGACAGATGGTGTTTAGTTTGCAAGGTTTGAAACCTCTTGGTACTACCCAGCATCTCAAACACCAGTTTCTGTGAAAATTCTACTTTGAATAATGGGATCTATGTTATGATTTCCCTCAGTACTTCTAGTTTTCTGTAGATCTATTATTTAAATATTTTCTAGAAAAAAAAAAGATTATTTTTATTTTATTCCTGCTGCCTTCTTATGGTGGCTGTACTTAATTACTAAATGAAGTGTTGGTGTCTTCAAAATGAAAAATTTAAAAAGGACAGTGAAGGTATGCTGACCCTCAAGGCAGAATGGGGGCACTCTCCAGAGAGCAAAGGCTGCAGCTCTGGCTGGGAGATCTGCACCATCTACCCAGTGGTGGCCGATGTCTCCACCCAGAGGGAGCTGCTGAAGGTAGAGGCTGCAGGGCAGACCTCAGACTGCGGCAAATGCCTTGACCTTTCTCCTGGGGCAGGGATAGGTGGCAGACGTTCCTGCAAAAGGTGTGCCCAGGTGGAGGACCTCCAGCAGCAGGTGGCTGAGCTGCAGGAGGCAGTGAGGAGGCTGTGTAGCATCAGGGAGGCCAAGAAGGAGTTAGATGTCTGGTTCCAAGCACAGTCTGCAGTGGACCCACAGCCAAACAAACAAAAACTCCCCCAGCAGCACACACAGAAGAGAAGGGGACCAGTAATGCAGAGGAATAGAAGCTTGCAATGGAAAGAACCAGCAGGAGGAAGAGACTTCCCCCGAAGCCTGAGGTGCCCTTGCAGAACTGCTTCACTGCTCTGCAGACTGAAGAGTAAAAACCAGTCACATCAGGAGAGATGCTGGAGCTGAGTAAGACAGCTCGGTCTACTCCCTGTATAGCAAACAGTCCAACTAAGAAACAAGGATGGGTGATAGTAGTAGGCGACTGCCTTCTGAGAGGTACGGAGGCACCCATTTGCCAACCTGATGCACTCTAGAGAGGTGTGCTGCTTACTGGGGGCTCACATCAGGGATGTCACTGAGAGACTACCCAGCCCTGTACAGTCCACTGACTATTATCCGCTGCTGTTGGTTCACGTGGGCACCAGTGATACCACCAGGAGCAGTCTGAGGAGAATCAGGAAGGTTTACAGAGCCCTGGACGCTGTGCTAAAGGACTCTGGAGGACATAGCTTTTTCATCAATCCTCCTGGTCAAATGGAAGGCGATTGAAACGGCCAGTCGAATCTGTTGAGTCAACAAATGGCTACAGGACTGGTGCCACAGCCAGGGGTTTGGCTACTTAGGCCATGGGACTCACTTTGAGAAACAAGGTCTGCTGCAGGTTGGTGGGGTCCACCTGTCAGAGAAGGGGAAGAGCATCTTCAGTCATAGGCTTGCCAAGCTTGTGCAGGGGCTTTAAACTAAAGTTGCTGGGGGAGGGGAACGTCAATCCATCCCACTCCTACCAGTTTGATGCCAGTGCCAGCAATAGGTGCCCAGAGCCTGGAAAAGGATCACAGGTCAGCAGGAGAACGGCTGGAGTGCAGCACAAAGGAATTCCAGCCGCTGCAGCCAGCAAGTCAGCATCATCAGGGGCCCAACTTAAATACCTCTACGCAAATGCACATGGTGTGAGGGGAAAAAACAAGAGAAGATAGAGACGTGCATATGCCTGCAGGGCTATGATCTTATTGGCATCAATTGGAGATGTAGTGGGATGGCTCCTATGACTGGAGTGTTGGAATGGAGGGATACAGGCTCTTTAGGAAGGACAGGAAGATGACACAAGGAGGGGGTGTCGCCCTCTATGTCAATGACCAGCTGGAGTGCATGGAGCTCTGCCTGGGGATGGATGGGTAGCTGACTGAGAGCTTATGGGTCAGGATTAAAGGGAGGGAAGGGACAGGTAATGTTACAGCGGGGGTCTGCTACAGGCCACCCAACCAGGAAGACGGAGCAGATGAGGCCCTCTGTAGACGGGTAGGAGCAGCCTCACGTTCACAAGCGCTGGTCCTCATGGGGGACTTCAACCACCCTAATATCCGTTGGAGGGACAACACAGCCGGGCATAAGCAATCCAGGAGGTTCCTGGAATGTGTTGATGACAACTTGCTTCTCCAAGTGATAGAGGAGCCCATGAAGAGAGGTGCCATGCTGGACCTTATTCTCACCAACAAGGAGGGGCTGGTGGGGAATGTGAGGCTTATGGGCAACCTCGGCTGCAGCGGCCGTGAGGTGGTGGTATTCAAGATCCTTAGGGTGGTGAGGAGGGTGCACAGTAAGCTCACTACCCTGCACTTCAGGAGAGCAGCCTTTGGCCTCTTGGGGATCCGCTTGGCAGAGTATTGTGGGCTAAAGCCCTGGAGAGAAGAGGGGGCTCAAGAAAGCTGATGAATATTCAAGGACCACCTTCTCCAACCTCAGGAGTAATGCATCCCGACAAAGAGGAAGTCAGGCAAAAATGTCAGGAGGCCTGTGTGGATGAATAAAGAGGTCCTGGAGAAGCTCAAACAGAAGAAGGTAGCCTACAGCATGTGGAAGCAAGGACAGGTAGCCTGGGAGGAATATTTGAGAAATCATGGCAGTCCAGTGAAGTTCCCAGTGACTGGAAAAAGGGAGACATAACCCCCATTTTTAAAAAGGGAAAAAAGGAAGACCCTGGGAACTACAGGCTGGTCAGTCTCACCTCTGTGCCTGGCAAGATCATGGAGCAGATCCTCCTGGAAACTCTGCTAAGGCACATGGAAAATAAGGAGGTGATTGGTGGCAGTCAACGTGGCTTCACCGAGGGCAAGTTGTGCCTGACGAATTTGATGGCCGCCTACGAAGAGGTTACCGCGCTGGCAGATAAGGGAACAGCAACTGACATCGTCTGCCTGGACTTGTGCGAAGCATTTGATACTGTCTTGCATGCCATCCTGGCCTCTAAACTGGAGAGACGTGGATTTGACCAATGGACCACTCTGTCGATAAGGAATTGGCTGGATGGCCACACTCAAAGAGTTGCAGTCAAGAGCTTGATGTCCAAGTGGCAAGCAGTGACGAGTGGTGTTCCTCAGGGGTTGGTACTGGGACTGGTGCTCAATACTGGTTTTGTATGTATTGTATATATTTCATTATTTTCTTTTTTATATATCTTTCTATTATCTTTTTAATTATGTTTTTATATTATCTTTTTATTTTATTTTTTGATATTATCTTTTCTTTTTATAATTAATATTTCATTAGAGTAGTTTCAGCTTTCTTTTCAGCCCGTAAGTCTCTGTCGCTTATTTTCTCTCCATTCTCTTCTGGGAAGGGAGAGAGAGATTAAAAGAGAGCATCTGTTGTTTGTTTATTGGCTTGCCCAGCCTAAACCATGACAGCAGCTTGGTTGCTACTCCTTAAAAGGGGATGTAATAGAAATGCTGGTAAAGCTACATTACCTCTGGTAATCAAGACAAAGGAAGTGGTGATCAAAATACATCAGCTTGAAGACTCTGGCCTCTTTTGAGCTGAAAGGAATTGTGTTCTCTTCCTCAAGTGTTCTTGAATCCCTGTAGATGTGTTACCCTGGGTGCAGAGTTCATGAAGGAAATCTTTCTGTAGTAGGAAGGTATTGCATAATGTGAAGCAGGAGTACAACTACCTAAGTGTAAATGGAGAATTAAGTAGAAATAAGAAGGCTGAGGGGAGACCTTATTCTTGCTTAGAAGTATCTAAAGGGTTGGTTGAAGGAGGATGGAGGCAGACTCTTTTCAGTGGTTCCCAGCGACAGGACAAGGGGCAACAGGCACAAGTTGGAACACAGGAAGTTCCATTCAAACATAAGAAAAAACTTCTTTACGGTGAGGGTGACAGAGCACTGGAGCAGGCTGCCCAGGGAGGTTGTGGAGTCCCATTCTCTGGAGATTTTCAAGACCCGCCTGCATGCAGCCCTGAGTAATGTGCTCTAGGCATTCCTGTGTCAGCAGGGGAGTTGGGCTAGGTGATCTCTAGAGGTCCCTTCCAACTCTGAAAATTCCGTGATTCTGTGATTCTGTGATAAATTGTGAGCTAAAAGAGAAGAAATTGATAATCTGTAATAGTTGCATGGTGGAAGCCAAAAGCAAATTTGCTGTGATGCTTTGTTCTGTTCAGATGTGTAAAGTGCAAATGCATGCCCTCTTTATAGGTGGCTGAGGGAATAAAATAAATTTTACCTACTTTTCTTGAAAAAAGTTTTTGTTTTTCTTCTGTTGGCAAGCATGTCCTGAGACCAGGTGACTGACTTCGTGGCTGGCTAGGTGGAATAGATGTAATAAACAGTCAAGATAATATATTGTTAGGCATTACTTAATGCTAAAATTACAGCTACCAGGTCATATGTTCTGCATATTGATCAGGTGTGAATTTATATAGGCTGCTAAGTGGTTTATAGGCATCTTTACTCTTACACTGATGTTGCTGAGTGTAATGCAATCGGAGTGATGATGCCTGGTCATTGTTGCTGGTGGTCCTCTTTACTGTATCTTTCTCCCTTCAAGTGTTTAAAAAAAAGAAATTTAGGAAATCTCAAATATTTTATTTTCTCCTTACTGCAGTTTCATTATCTGTAGAGACCTGTTTTCTTTCTCCCATATTCTATCAAACAAGTCTTAAAAAGAAGCACCTCTTTCTGAAACTGGAAGAATGCAAAATTACATTAGGAGAAAAATGAAGTTGGGTTATTGCGTGGTGAAATGTTTGTTCATGTACAGTTTTTTCAAATTATTGCCCTAGTAGTAGGAAAACACCCTGCTGTAGCACTGCTTCAAAATTTGCTGTGCTACTGGGCAAAGAGTAAGAGACATCTCTGTAGTTTCATGTTATCTTCCTGGCTATTGCAGCACTATTTCTCCCATCCATGTAGTTTAGATTTATTTACAGGTATTACTCTTTTTATTTGTAAATATATTATGCTTGTGAGCCACCAACCATTGTTTTGCATCTCTGAGTAGCTGCTTGGTCATTGAGACAGAAGGATAGTCTTTATCCAAAGTGTTTAAAGCTGATGCATAGAAAAAGGTACTCTAGATAAATATAGATGGTAATGGTCATCCTCATTAGCAAAAATGTAACCTATCTGCAGCTTGAGTAACTGAAGTTTTTTGTTTTACACTTCGTGGCAAAATAGAAGATAAAGCAAAACGCTGAAATTAATTTGTGGATATTCATGGAGTTCTATCTACCCAAGGAGCCAGAAAGTAAATTTAAGTTGATTGATACAGACCCATATGTGATAGGAGTCCACTTGTCTCAGGCTATAGAAAGACAGATGAGAAGGGGACAGTTTGTAGAGGAGTTTGAAAACAAAGTAGCTTGTAGTCAAAGTGAAAAATAGAGATCCTGTGGAGGGTCTAAAGACAGAATTGAAGTGCTCACAGTTTCTGACCAGGAAAGCAGTCTTTGCAGCAGTATTATGAATTCATGAGTAGGGTAGGATGCATATGCCAAGTCAAGAGAAAATGATGTCATAGTAACTGAGCTTGGATGACAGATTTAGGAGTGTGGTAAATCAGGAAAGTTTTCTTGACAAACTCTTATCTCTCTTGTTGGAGAGAAATCTCAAGTAGAGAGACAAGAGAGCTCCAAATCTAAAACAATACCAGAAGGAAAGGAGAATGATGGCATTCATCATGCTTGTGTGGAAAGGAAGGAAAGTAAGATCTGTTTTAGACATGCTGATTTTAATATAAAGATCAGGCATCTATTTCGAGATGTCAGAGAGAGAGAGATCTTAAGGCAGAAGGAGGCAAGTCTTGAAATCCTTACAAGAATTTGGTTTTGTTTGTGAGATGGGTGAACTCAAAACAACTATGGAGAGTGCTTAGTGTAAATGGTATTGGATACAATCAGTGAAAGAGATTGGCATTGCATTATGGCGTCCTGTACTACCAATGTTTGTCTGAAGGCTGTTTGTGTTGCAAAGGTGACAATGTCTCCAGAGGTGAAATGCAGAAAGAGAAGAGGGGATCAAGGACAGCCAGTGCCATGAGGCAGTAGCCTTGTAAGTATTACAAGATAACTACTAGTTACGTATTTCTGAGAGCAGTTGTTAGAACAATTGCTGCAAATCCTCTAAGTGCACTGGAGCTTTCTAGCTTATCTTGCTCTTCAAAATGCTGACGCAACACAAAAAGCTGGAATGAAGTAGCGTAAGAGAGAAAATGTAACTACAGCAAGAAAGGGTATAGTGGAGTGAAAACAGTATTGTTGACAGACTATATAGAGGAAGTGTCATGAAAGACCAAACAAGTATACATTGGAAGTAAGGTAAGAGGGGACAAAGATTTGGATCAAATCAGGGATTTTCCTCGTACTGAATATAGTTAGGAAGAAATGGATTTAGAGAGACTGAAAATCAAAAAAAGCCCTTTTCAGTGGGAGCTCAAGTGTTGGACAATGATTAGTATTTAGGGTTCAGTCCATTTATAACTGCTGTTTTAAGCAAAAAAAAACACAGAGAAGGGGAAAAGAACCGAAATATATATGCACTTGAGATCTAGGTGAGTCTTTTTTATTTTTTCTCCACCAAATATGCAATGTGAATGTGTTTTCTCACATTAATGCACTGTGAATTAATGACTATTCTTTCTTCAACATCTTGTTTGAAGTATTGCATTAAATGTATAATGTGATATAATAATGTCAGCTTAATCTCTGCAGCATTCAATTAATTGTTTTTGGGATGGTGCACCTGCTTCTTAGAAGGGAGTAGCTTTCAACCTAATTTGAATTATATTTTAAGTACTGGTCTAGTTAACAAAAAATGAGAAATACCATCTATTCAGTTGTTGTGTAGAAGAATGTTTTATCTCTGAAGCACATTATGATATCTAAAATAGACAGCATAATCTGTTGGATTTTTTTCTTTGTTTTTTCCTACTTCCCCAGGCATCTCTTGGTACAGTTTTATTAAAAAGAAGAAATTCTGTACTTAAAACCAACCTGTCTCAAGTGATGAGATTTTTTCTGTCATTTCTGTGGTGCTGCAGTGGCCAGGCAAGTTATGATGTATGCGGTATTCAGTAGATTTTCCACTTACTTCCCCTTCACAACCTCAAGCTGTGAAGTGTAGCAACCACTGTGCTTAATTTTAGTAACAATTCACAAGTAGCAATAACATTTTACCCCTTTATGCATACCCTCCTCATCTGTGACTGGCATACTGCTGAATAGCTGCATAAGCTCCGTTTTCGTAGGGTATCTTCCCAAAGCTTGCCTTCTGTTGTGCTGAAGGAGATCACAGATGATGAAGCTGATATTTCTGTGAATTCAGAAAATTTTGCATTCTGAGATAAAAATTTGTAATTTACTGGATATTGATTTTATATTAATATGAAATATTAAATAAATATTTAATATTAAAATATTAAATATTTTATATTTATACTGAATATTGCCTTTTCAAAAGAGGTCCAGATTTATTTCTGAAGAGTTACTGGCAGACTGGAACGTTTAGGTTACTGTAGTTAAAGTTCACACAGTAGGTTAAATCTTAGTATCACTATTTAGTATTTTTAAAGTGTTAGCACTTTAAAATGATGATGCTATCTTGAAATCTTATGTAATAGAAGACCTCATAACTGCTAGGTGAAATTACTGCTAGGTAATTTCTAGGCAACAGTTGATGCTCTGCATGAATAAGAAGGCAAATGCTTAGACTGACACTGGCATAATGGGATTCTGATGCATTTTGTAAGTGGAGATACAGAGATTGTGAAGTGTTTCTGTAACTTACTGAGCCATTTCAGCCATTTTCCCTGAAGTTCTGTGGTATAAGGTTCAAGAATGCATTGACTGTATATTGGAGCCTGTGAAGAGGTATGTAGCTGTATTCCAACTAGATGAACTAAACTGGGTGGAAGAGAGGGTACTAGGGTGAAGAATGAGCTGAGGAAAAAACTACATTGCTGATTAGGAAAATATAGCAGCCGAAGGAAGTTGGTCAAAATACAAAGGTTAGAGACTGTCATGTTACAAAATACTTCTGATGAGAAAATAATTGACAGTTACAAAAACAAAGAGTGAAATCAAGCCCCTTTGTTTATTTTTATTATTCACTTCACTGCTGCCTGCTTCTGATATTGTCAATGATTATGCTGTACTTTAAAACAAAAATCAGCTTCACAAGGTGGTAGTGCTCCCAGTCTTTTTAAGCAAAACCTTGTTAGATGTCTTGCCATTTACAAACTTTTCCTTAGGAAAGAGGTGAGAAAAAGGAAATCTTCATGAACCTCTGTGCATGTGTGTGGGGGAGGTGTTATTAAATTAAAAGCAAAGCTAAATCAACTGTTTAATATTATTGTCTGTTGAGTAGAAAAGCCAAGGAAAACATTGTGGTGAAGTTTTAGTCATGATCATTAAAAGAGATGAGCAAGGCAAGGTTTGTAGTTAGAAGGCAATATTTTTATTAAAACAACCAATGTATTTTGAGAAAAGATAAACAGACCAACTTTTATGCCCAGAAATGTATCTTCAGTTCTGAGTCAGAAGTCGAGTATTTCAATGATAAATATGTGCGTTTGGGGGCATCTGGAAGGAGACTAATACAATGGGCAGGTGCTGTACCTTAATGCCATAAAACTCACAATTTTTGTTTACTTGTAATACTTCGGACACCTTGCTGAAATAGAAATTTGTCATCCTAGGTTTATCTGACTTGTGACATTACTACTTGATCCATTTTTTTTTTTATATCAGCAGATGACTGAATTCCCCCCCTAATGCAACCTTTTACATAGCATAAAATTGTGAGACTGTTTTGCTCAAGATGCGGGCTCTTTTCAAGTGCTGTTCTTGTTAAACGTGCATATGTAATTGGTATACTAATGACTTTCAAGGTTATACTGGAAGGAAAAAAGAAATCACACTTGTTTAGTAACTGTAACTGTGGTGCCAGAAGATGGCACTGAAGAAATATGTAGCACATCATAGATTTTGTAGGATTGCATGTTGGATTTGTACCACAGTGAGTTTTCTTCTGTGCAGCTCTGTGTTGCTTATTAACAGTGTTTTCAATTTTCATTTTCTTCCCTAAGTTGTAAAGTACTTTGGTGTTTTCAGTTTTGGTAGGATGCCTGGAAGTTGGCATGTCTAAATCCACACAGAAACTGGAAAATTCTGCACTTTAATATGTTAGGTAGAAGTTTAATCAACTCGCTTTGGAAGCACTTCTACACTCTGCACTTTATTAAAGCGTCATGGCCTGGAACTTGGAAGATAAGGATAAAGTGGAAGTAATTGTTTTTGAGAAAGAGAGGTGAGCTTTTGAAATAACGTGAGATAAAGCTAAACGCTAAAACTGAACAAGTACCCAATAATGGTGGATTAATATGATTAGGATGGATTCTTAGTTCCTGTCCTTTGCATATATTACAGTGAGCTCTGTCAGTAGTACTCTGAATATTTTGAGAAATAGAACCAGATTTTCTTGTTATGCCTCTCTTCCTTTCTGGCAGGCTCCACAGATAAATGTAACCAAATAATGCAATATTCAAGAAGCTGTTATAATGAAAGCTATTGTAATACATTCAGTAATTACCGTTCTTGCTATATACCTGAGCAGAATCTGTAGCTATACTTGGATGCTAGAACTTCTGACTGGAAACTATGTGAGTTACAGAACATCTGCTTCACTATATAAAATTACTGGCATTAGAGCAGAAATTGGTGTGTGTTCTTGTTTTGCTGTTAAAGCTAACAAATATATGACTGTGTGAAACTGAAATAAAGTCCTGTCATTATTTGATCTGGGATGTTGTGACTCAATGAAGCAAAACCAGAGATCTCTTGAAATGATATTTTCAGCAAAGTTGAGGGTGCTATTTGTCATGCTGAGCAGAGAACTTCCATTCTAATAATAGCAAGTTTATAAGGGTTAGTTTAATAAGCATAACTTAAAGGGGAGCCCAGTAGTCTTCTCTGAGTGAATTGCCCCTCTGACCTGCTTATTTGCCAGAGCATAAGATTTCACCTAATGAGTGCAATTTCCTCCCGAGTTACATGCCAGCATTTTTTCCTTGGGCCTTTTTTTGAGACAAACCTGGTTTGTACATAGGCTAGTTCTCTTACTGAATAAAAAATATATGCAAGTCATACTTAAGGTTAAGAAACCAGTCAGGGAAATTGTATAGATTGATAAGTTTTGAGGGTTTGGAAATGTGGTCAACTCTCAGGTCATTCCAGTTCATATAAAACAGAATACAGTGCAGGTAGTCAGGGGAGGCTGGGGGGCGAGGCGGGGCTTGACCAAAGAAATGGTGTAGTGACATATTAGGAGTGATAAGACCTCAGTATGTTGAAAGTCTTCTGCAAGAGAATTATTCTGTAGCTACTCACTTTTAAGTTTCTTTCCTTATCCTAATAATTAGCTTAAAGTTTCATGTATACAAAAAGAAGATGCCCCATTGAATTTTCAGTAAACTGAAAGACAGTCTTGTGTTTTGGAATATGGTATCTGTACTGAAACATCCAAAACAGAATCATTCTTTTCAGTGTTAGTAACAGTTCAATAAGCCCCCCACCCACCCCACCACAATATTTATCCCTGGAGAGGAGAAAGCAAATAGAAAGACAGCCAGTTCTTAACTACATGAATAGATAAATCATCTTTATCAGTGAATTTCTCTTTGTGAATGGTATTTTTATATATGGAGAGGAGATAAGAATATGTAATAAACAGACTTTTTAGTTTGCTTGCAAATTGGAAAAGTAGTATTGTTTTACATATTTCACATCAGTGTCTACAAAAGAGAGAAATATTCTTCTAAAGCAAAATACTTGAGCTGCTATAACACACCCGATAGGCTGTGTGTGCTTTCTAAGCTACTGTAAGAAACAGTAATTGAATGAGAAGTTGTATTTTGCTTTCCTATATTCAGAGAACAGCAAACTGTTCAAAACTGTACTAAGTTTTGATTTAAGTAAGATATTTTTTGTCTCATTTAGTCACTTACGCTTTTATAGTCAGTCATTTGTATCTTTAGACATTTATATATTTTTCAATATATATATTTATATATTTTCTTTTCTCCATCAACGTTTAATGTAAGGTGAGATTTAGAAGAAACAGTCTCTGAACTGAACTTG
>VFFE01007157.1:667697-707806 GCA_008921705.1 Burhinus oedicnemus | reverse complement strand
GACCCCATCCTGTTCAGGTTCTGTTCTCTGATACTCTCTCCCCGTTTCCCACCCCCCCACCCCTTTTTTCCTTGAGCTTTCACAGCAGTATTTCTTGTTTTTTCCCCAAAGCCATATTTTAACCCATGAAAAGTAGCATTTCACCTGCTGGATGAACTGAGAGGCCTTTTTTTGAACAGAATATACACATTCAGCACGTCTCCTGAATTGAGTGACGTTTGCACTGGAGGTCAGGAGCTCAGTCTTGTTCTACGCAGGTTTCCAACCACACCGCCAACTTCAGAGCCATGTTGGCATGTTTAGAGGGGGACCGCCTCCACCTTCTGTGTCTGAAATATTAGGACCTCTATTCACATCTTGCTCAGATGTGAACTTGGCAAGAGTTTCTGTGCACTTGTTTTATGGGTGAAAACAAGGAACTTAACTACAGTAGGAGTTTATTTGTTGTGTTATATTAATGTATCTGCACCCCACTTTTTCATCTGAGTGTATTTGTGGGACTTCTGTTAGTGAAAGGACTAGGTGGGGTTTAAATATGTATACACACACCTTCTCTTATGTTCTTAAAATTCTCTGTCTTGCATTATACGAATAGTGTAAGTGCAGCTTCAAAGGATAATTTTGTAATTTATATGATAAAATTAGTAGCATATAAATTGTAGGATAAAGACCAATTTTTAATGCTGTTTAAAAGAAACATCTATACGATATGCATATACATGAAATGGATAATATATCTGAAAGGACAAGTTACTTAAGCTAACCTTCTTTTCTTCAGAAGTTGCACTCTTATGTTGACTGTGGCTGAAATACCTGAGTGTTCTTCTCTGTACTCTACAATGAAAAGCAAACACAATAAAATAGCCGTACTGGTATTTTTTAATCCTTAAGGTGCTATGCGCAGTATTAGCTGTAATTGTGTTCAGACCTTGTATAAGACTGAATTTTCCTTGCAAATCTCAAGCCTATAATCCTTTTGTAAAATTTATTAAAATGTACTAAAAAACAGAAATAGCATTAGCTCCTTGAGAGAGTGTATGTATAGCTAGCTGTAATAATTCCATTTATTCTGAAAAAATTGAGATGGTAAATGAGCGTTTGCAAATGATTTATAATTGAAATATAATTAATCGTCCAGCCAGACTGTAACACTGCTGTGTTGGGTCATATTGCTTAATTGATGTTCTCCACAGCTGTAACTTTCTTTTCATTTCATTTACAATTCATACCCTTGCTGTCATTTGTTCATTTCTCTTCCCTGCATGACTGCCTTTTTGTTTATCTTCCTGCATTATGTTTTTATTTATAGAGTACAAGTTATCGTACACTTTATATGTGTTTGCTGAATTCCCTTTATACGTGCTAAATCCCCATTTTAAGCCTTTGTTCATACATTTACTGAAAATATTCAGTACTTTATTCCTGGATTTATTCACATTTTGACAGTAATTGGTAGAAAACTGTTTCTTGAATCTGATACACCAAAACAAACTAAAAACAGTTGGGAGAAAGCTTCTACATGCCAGAGCACTGAACATCCATCAGCTCTCCAAGGAAGTGGCATTTGTACTAGTATCATTTAAACTTTTGTTGTAAAAAGAATGTAATATTGCATATTTGTAGGAAGCTTGCTGTAGATTCGTTTACAAAACAGTGGTTCTTTGTAGAGGCGTAGTATCTGTTGGGCTTTGTGCTGCTTTGATGAGGTAGAAGGCACAAGGCCTTCCAGTGAGCAGGGAATGGGAACTGGTGTTGGTGCATCCATAGAATCATAGAATCATGTAGGTTGGAAGGGACCTTTAAGATCATCGAGTCCAACTATCAATCTAACACTGCCAAAACCACCACTAAACCATATCCTTAAGCACCACATCTACTCATCTTTTTAAATACCTCCCGGGATGGTGATTCCACCACTTCCCTGGGCAGCCTGTTCCCGTGTTTCATAACCCTTTCAGTGAAGAAGTTTTTCCTAATATCTGATCTAAACCTCCCCTGGTGCAACTTGCGGCCATTTCCTCTTGTCCTATTGCCTGTTCCTTGGGAGAAGAGACCAGCCCCCACCTGGCTACAACCTCCTTTCAGGTAGTTGTAGAGAGCGGTAAGGTCTCCCCTCAGCCTCCTTTTCTCCAGGCTAAACAACCCCAGCTGCCTCAGTGGCTCCTCGTAAGACTTGTGCTCTAGACTCTTCACCAACTTTGTTGCTTTTCCTTGGACGTGCTCCAGCACCTCAATGTCCCTCCTGCAGTGAGGGGCCCAAAACTGAACACAGTATTTGAGGTGGGGCCTCACTAGTGCCGAGCACAGGGAGATGATCACTCCCCTAGTCCTGCTGGCCACACTGTTTCTGATAGAAGCCAGGATGCTGTTGGCCTTTTGGGCCACCTGGGCACACTGCTGGCTCATATTCAGCCGGCTGTCGGCCAACACCCCCAGATCCTTTTCTGCCAGGCAGCTTTCCAGCCACTCTTCCTCAAGCCTGTAGCACTGCATGGGGTTGTTGTGACCCAAGGGCAGGACCTGGCATTCAGCCTTGTTGAATGTCATACTGTTGGCCTCGCGCCATCAATCCAGCCTGTCCAGATCCCTCTGTGGATCCTTCCTATCCTCAAGCAGGTCAACGCTCCCGCCCTACTTGCTGTTGTTTGCAAACATACTGAGGGTGCACTCAATCCCCTCATCCAGATCGTTGATAAAGATATTAAACAGAACTGGCCCCAATACTGAGCCCTGGGGAAACACCACTTGTGACCAGCTGCCAACTGGATTTAACTCTGTTCACCACCACTCTTTGGGCCCCAGCCATCCGGCCAGTTGTTGACCCAGCGAAGAGTACACCCATCCAAGCCATAATTAGCCAGTTATTCCAGGAGAATGCTGTGAGAAACAGTGTTAAAAGCTTTACTGAAGTCCAGGTAAACAACATCCACGGTCTTTCCCTCATCCACTAAGCGGGTCACCTTGTCACAGAAGATCAGGTTTGTCAAGCAGGACCTGCGTTTCATGAACCCATGCTGGCTGGGCCTGATCAACTGGTTGTCCTGCACGTGCTGCATGATGGCACTAGGGATGGTCTGCTCCATAACCTTTCCCAGGCACCAAGGTCAGACTGACAGGCCTGTAGTTCCCCGGATCCTCCTTCCGGCCCTTCTTGTGGATGCGTGTCCCATGTGCTAACCTCCAGTCAATGGGGACCTCCCTGGTTAGCCAGGACTGCTGATAAATGATGGAAAGTGGCTTGGTGAGCACTGCCGCCAGATGCCTCCCTCCTGCTGCGAGATGAAGAGAGCTCAGTGACTCAAATGACGATGGGCATTTAGCAGAGGTTTTTTAAATCTCTGTCTCTGTTTGCGTATTGTAGATATACTTAAGTTCGTATGCTTTTGTCTCCTTACCCGATTATAACATTTACAATCTGGGCCTGTGTTGTTCGCTGTCTTTGCCTGGAGCTAAGGGTTTGGGGATTTTTATGGGGAGTAGTGAGGGGGGTTTATTATTTATTCACTTACTTGGTTGTAGAGAAGATACTGTAGAATACTTGGATCCAGAGAACTCTGTGGTTTCCTTATCTTCGATT
The DNA here is from genome assembly GCA_008921705.1 of Burhinus oedicnemus. Taxonomy (NCBI): domain Eukaryota; kingdom Metazoa; phylum Chordata; class Aves; order Charadriiformes; family Burhinidae; genus Burhinus; species Burhinus oedicnemus. Next base: position 704,229 of record VFFE01007157.1, on the reverse strand, counting down.
ATATTTAAGGCTAGATTTAATCTTGCTGCTTGGAAGGAATTTGTCATGTCTCCAAATGAGTATCCTCATTTGTTTTGTAACCCCTTTAGGCCTAAACACTAACAAAGTACTGTTATCAGAGGGAGGTTTTATCTTTCTTCTGCTAATTAACTACCCTTCTTTGAGAATAGTGTGATTCCCCCTCCTCCCAATACAAATCGGTATATGAAGTCAGAATGAATCCATTTAGGTCTGGTTACCCTGCAATTTTACTTGGGTTGGGTAGGGTTAAATAGGGCAGGATTGAGTTGTTGCCTGTTTGGAAGGCGCCGTTCTAAGTTTTTCTTGCTTACTTTATGGAAAATAGGTAAAATTTCTTGATCTATCAGGATAAAGTGTTTAATTTCCTTACAGTCATACATGACTACTACAAGAATGATATTAAGCAGTTTTTCCTCTTACGTATGCATGTTAATAATTTTTCTGCACTAGGGAAATAAAAACTTTCTCAGAAATAAAGAATGTGGCTCTTGTTTCAAGGATTAATGGTCTTCCTTCTGAACATAGTTTTATTTGGGTTTCCTTTGCTTGCCAGGCATCTATACACTGTGATAGATCAATTGCTAGTTAGTAAATAGTTGGACAGTAAGCCTTGTTTGCAAAAACTTCATTGTTTAGCATATGCTTATAAGAAGGGCAGAATCTAGATGGCATCGAGAGTCATATCTGTTAAGGTAACATTCTGAATTAAAATTTGTGACAAAATCAGGCAAACCATACCATAAGCATGTGTTAGTCATGTTTCCAAGAGTGAGAACTTCTTCAGAAGACCAACTGTCCATCCTAGAGAAGTTTTTGAAGATGATTTATATACAGATCCCTTTTCCTGGGAAACTGACAGTAGATCCTATCAAGATGGGAAAAGTCCTTGTCAATGGAAATTTCAGAGGAGAAGCAGAATCTTTTGGGACAGCATCAGATATGCTGCTATTATGTTAATATCCATTTCTGACCAAAGATAAGATGTTGGGACATGTTTCTGGCAAAGACAGAACTCTCTCCTCATCTAAATTCCGCGTTAAAATTTGACACCTTCTCTGATGACTTCATGACAATTAAATCAAAAAAGCTTACGCTCCTGTGAGAGACTCAGACCCATAAGTCTAATCTTATCTGTGTTTAAACTGCTTAGACTGTAGGGGTCTGCAGCTAGAGGCTGCAATAAATGTATGCTATTTGGGCTAGTGTTGCCTGCTGGGGCTGAATTCTGGAAGACTGTCAAAATCAGAGATAAGGTGGAAGAAATTATCAAAGCTCTGAATTTGTTGTGACTGGACTTTCTGGGATATAATTAAACTCGCTCAAAACTATCTTGCCTATCTTCAGTTTCTGTTGCATCATGAGCCTACTCTTAATCTTTTTTTACCATGTCAAATCTGTTATTAAAGGGATACAAATAATATTTAATTAATTGTATTGGTAAAATCTGTTAACCACATTAATTAAACATGGCAAACTGTTTCCACTTTATTGGAAAGTTATGTATTAGTTGTAAATGCTATAGAAAATGAGAGCAAGGTGGGAACAATTATTTTGTTACACAGTGTGGCATAGTAGGAACAGCAATTAATACAAGATAACAACTATTACTAAGACAATATGGCTCCAGCATTGTCAGCTGGCATTTCTTTTGGGAAGTGAAAAGGGACTGTGAGGCTTGTACTGTGAGTCTTTTCCTTTGACAGTAGGTGTGCCCAAAAATGGAAGTAATCATCCTGACTTGAAACCTTCAGTAAAAATCTGAAGAAACAGATCTTCCTTTGGAAAGAAAATAGTGCTTACAAACAACTCTGTAAAGCCAAATGTATTGTTGATGTAAATATAAATAGCAAAATCAAACCATAATATTTGACCCCGGGTGCCTAATATTTACAGCTTGTTGGGACTTGCTCAGTCAGCACTTAACAAGTTTAATATTGCTTGATCCTACATCACTGTAAAACTGGAAATCACTGATCCTGGTTCTTTGGAGGTTAATGGAAATCAGAACCATTGAACAAAGAAGCCTATGGCCTTACTTGCTACTCTTAAAAGTTGAAATGGGTTTCTAACATGATTTTATAAACCATAAAAAGTTTTACATGACTTCAAGTGTATGAATTATGGGAGAAAATATGGCTACTTGTGTAAGTGATAGATGTTAGGTGCAAATATTAAACTTTTGTATTTTACTTTAGACTAATGTATTAGTTGTATGAATAAATATAATGAACTATTAAAATTTTGTTATTAATTTGTAACTCAGCAAAAATTAATTAACTTCATAGAAACTTAAATTTTGAAAAAATAAAATCAGAATTCTTTGGGAGAAAAGTATTATCTTAAAATGCTGACGTCTTTCCTAAGGTGAAGCAGAAGTACTAGAATTCTGACCATGAGGTAACATCAAAATGGTCACCAACAAACAAGGTCCCTCAGCTAAAAAAGTCTATGCAAAGGAGGGATCTAGGTTTGCACAAATTAATATTCACCTTTGAAAGGATTTTTTTCCTCTTTCTTCACAACAGACTTTTTTTGCCTGCTCCTTTGGTAGAGATGAAAACTTCATATCTTGCTCCTGCAGCCTACAGAGAAATAATCTACTTTTTGTTGCCTCTAGAAGAAGTATTTTTTTTCTCTGCTTTGTGTGAAGAACTGCTGATAGTTCAGTTGCTTTGCTGCCTTAAGTACTGCTTCATGTTTAGCAAGAACTACAGAGTTTGTTGAGGTGTTACAAGACAAGAGGAAAGAAATGGGGGATCAAGTCTGCAAACTTTTAAAGATACTGTTTTTTAGAAGCCTTTGTTTCCAGTAGGTAAACTTTATGTTGTGTTACTGGTGATGAAATAGTGTACTGTTAGTAAATGAAGTACAATATAATCTTTTCAAACTACACAGTGCTTCAGCTTTAAAAATATTTGTTTTGTAATAAAGTTTACAGCAGTGCTGTGCAACTGAAATTTAACCCATTTGTCTTATATTAACAAAGGTTGTATATTCAGTCTGTGCATTTTATAAAAAAAAAATCTTTAAGTAATTAATAAAGTTTTCTTCCATGGAATACCATGACCTACCAGACAGACACAGTGCAGTTCAGCAAGCCGAAAGAGTCTTGGTCCTGAGTTCTCATGAACATCTGAGATTCATTCAATTTGAATGGGAATTAGGAATTGTTGCTTTAACATGGTAGCTCCCTGCATGCATGTGTGTGAGGGTGATCCTGTTTCCATCATCTGACTGCAAAACATACTGGTATTTTATAGCTGGCAGGCGCTCTTGCCCTGTTCAGGTACCAAAACCATCCAGTTCCCTGTTGATGGTCCCATTTCTCCTCTCACTGATCATGTGCGCCATAGTTTGTTCTAGCTGTACACATTAGGCAAACTTGTTTGGAGGTTAACAGAGAAAATTCTTTCGAATAACAAATTTGTAAACAGTGAAAATCCATCTAGGACTGCTGGAGATCCTTAAAATAGTGTGTGTAACACAGAATCACAGGGGTTGGAAGAAGATCACCTAGTCCAACCCCCCTGCCACAGCAGGGACACCTAAAGCAGGTTGCACAGGATGGCATCCAGGTGGGTTTGGAATATCTCCAGAGTTGGAAACTCCACCACCTCTCTGGGCAGCCTGTTCCAATGCTCTGCCACCCTCAAAGTAAAGAAGTTCCTCCTTATGTTTAGATGGAGCTTCCTATGGTCAAGTCTGTGCCCGTTACCTCTTGTCCTGTCGCTGGGCACCACTGAAAAAAGACTGATGCCATGCTCCTGGCACCCTCCCTTTAAGTATTTATAAGCATTGCTAAGATCCCTCCTTAGTTTTCTCTTCTCCAGACTAAAAAGACCCAAGTCCCTCAGCCTTTCCTCACAAGAAAGATGTTCCAGTCCCCTAATCATCTTTGTAGCCCTCTGCTGTACCCTCTCCAGCAGTTCCCTGTCCTTCTTGAACTGGGGAGCCCAGAGCTGGACACGGCTGCAGCCTCACCAGGGCAGAGTAGAGGGGGAGGATAACCTCCTGTGACCTGCTTGCCACACACCTCTTCGTGTACCCTGGGATGCCATTGGCCTTCTTGGCCACAAGGGCACATTGCTGGCTCATGATCATCCTGTTGTCCACCAGGACTCCCAGGTCCCTTTCCACCGAGCTGCTTTCCAGCAGGTCAGCCCCTAACCTGTACTGGTGCATGGGCTCATTCCTCCCCAGGAGGAGTGCAGCACCCTACGCTTGCCTTTGTTGAACTTCATGCAGTTCCTCTCTGCCCAACTCTCCAGCCTGTCCACGTCATGCTGAATGACAGCACAGCCTTCCGGTGCATCAGCCACCTCTCCCAGTTTTGTGTCCTCAGCAAACTTGCTGATGGTACACTCTACCCCTTCATTCAGGTCATTGATGACTATGTTGAACAGGACTGGACCCAGTACTGACCCCTGGGGAACACCACTTGTCACAGACCTCCAACTAGACTCTGTGCCACTAATATATATATATATGTAGTTTTAAGAAATTGATATAGGAAGAATAACAACTTGGTTATGGAACAATACAAGTTTGAGATTATTAATTTTTTAAATTTATTTTGATCTGGAAGGTTCTTCAGTGGGTTTTTCTTAATGCAAATGTGGATATATCAGATTTAGTGACTGCAGTGGAAACAACTAGGATTTTTTTCCATAGAAGGAGGGCTCTTCCTTAGAAGAAACAGAAAAACTGTAATATTCATTTTATAACATCTGTGCATATCTACAGTTAACCATGTTTTTTTTGTGGAAATATAACTTAGTATCTAGGTTTCATAATCTTTAGATGGGGCTGTAGAAATTTAGGAAATAATTCATTAAGTTATTTGCTACCCCTTCACATTTCACTTAGTGTTCCCTTGCTGGTTTTGGCTACCTCCTTTTCATACCAGCAGGCTGCCTAACTTCTGTTAAACTCTTTTGTTTTCAGGCTTTTATACAAATTCACTTCAGTCATCACACATTGACTTTCAGATAGACTAGGACAGAAAGGCTTAGAGAAAATGTGTACAGTAAGAAAGTATATAAATCTAAAATGTCTAAATACTGTACCACTTGCTGAAAGATCTGTCCATTACTTAGACTTCTTGGTTGTTTTGCCTGCTTGTAGCTCCTGCAGAGTTGCAGATCTTGGCTACTTCAGTGCTTTGTTGTCGTGGTTTTGACTGGGATGGGACTTTCTTACTAGCAGCTGGTATAGTGCTGTGTTTTGTGTTTGGGATGGGAGTGCTGTTGATAGCACACTGATGTTTTTAGTTGTTGCTAAACAGTCAGGGCCTTTTCTGCTTCTCACACCACCCCGCCAGCGAGTAGCCTGGGGGTGGCACAAAAAGTCATGGGGAGACTATGTGATGTAATGCTCAGAATATAAAGCTGGGGAAGAAGAAGGAAGGGGGAGATGTTCGGAGTTACGGTGTTTTGTCTTCCCAAGTAACCATTACATGTGATGGAGCCCGGCTTTCCTGGGGATGGCTGAACACCTACCTACCGATGGGAAGCAGCAAATTAATTCCTTGTTTTGCTTTGCTTGTGTGCATGGCTTTTGCTGTACTTATTACTGTCTTTATGTCAGCCCACGAGTTTTCTCACTTTTACCCTTCTGACTCTCTTCCCCATCCCGCCACGGGGGGAGTGAGCAAGCAGCTGCATGGCCCTAGTTGCTGGCTGGAGTTAAGCCATGACATTTGTGTAAATTATGTTACATCTGAGTGTTCAATGTGAGTATTCTGTACCTCTGTTAAATTCTTTCTGAAGTAATCTGTTTTTTGTTTTAGGAGTTATTGGTTGTTATTCTTTGGATATGTTGTGTTTTATGTAATCACAATCTGAGGTATTAATGGTTCTTCTGGGTTTCTAAGATCTAGTGGTCACATGAAAATGAGGTTAATTTTAAAGTTAAAACTGTAAATAGTGGTTCTTACGTTGCCATTTGTAATTGCTTTATATGTTATCACTTACAAATGAAGTTTCTTGAGTTGCCATAGCAAAGACCATGGTATTTATTTGAAAACCTGGGAATTAATTAATTTGCTTTATAGCAAAATAGTCAATATCTTTAGTATGAAAAAACATTTCTCTAAACTGTAAAAGGTCTTAATTACATCTAAAGAGGCCTCAGTGTGATCTTCAATAGAAAAGTCAGTGTAAATTAGTTGTCAGTGGTGGTCTGGCAAAAGAAACATAGGGAACAGGGCAAATCAGACAGTTGGAGTTAATTAGTGTCATGTATGCGTCACAAATGCAGAGAGGCTTAAAAGCCACCAGCACTACTGTGCGATGATTCTTCAAAATAACGCGTTTGGGAAATAGTTTTCTGAGTCTGCGTCTACAATGTGATTTAACTGTGGGATCTGGAGAATTAATTTTTTACACGTCTCATGAAAACTTGCAGCAAAATAAAAAGTGGTGTATTTTGTTAAAAGTAGATTAGGTAAAAAGGTTTTATTTGGGAATGCATAAAGATGTAACATCAATCACAAGTCATGGTAGCAGGTAGAAAAATACACTTGTTCGTTACTTTTGCTTATGCCGGTTTACTCAGACTGTTCTACCTGTGTAGGACTCAAATTATGGAAAGTTTTTTAAAAGGTGCTGTGCTAACAGTAAAATCTAGTGACTTTCCAGCAATAGAAAATAGTGTTAATTCTGAAACTTATATAGGATCAAACCTAATTAGAGAGGTCTTCAGCTTTTCTGAAAATCTTCTATTTGGGAAGAAAGTATTTCTGTATTTTGGTTTTGCTTTGTAGATAAAGAATTTGAGAAATGGAATTATCCGTGGTGGTGTTGAAAGGAAATTATTTTAAAGCAAGTGTATGAAGTATAATATCTTCAGCATATGGGAACTGTGTACTTGTAAAACAAATAAGTATAAGATATATGTCTTTCAACACTGATTAAAAATATCTAATCTGGGAAATGAAAGTATGCTATGCTATTTTATTTGACGATGGCAAATCTGGAACAGTAAAAATGTTGCATTGCTTTCAAAATAAATATAAATATTAGAAGGCTAAAGAAGGTACTTAGAAAAGAAATTGCAGTTTGTATACAAGTTCTTATTTTACTGTATTAAATACTTAATAATGAACAACAGTATGCAGTTTAGCTATTAACGAGAGATGGGTGAATTGTAACTCCTGACTGCTATCAGTTTTAAAATAACTTCATTTGAAATACTCGTTTAGAACATACTGAAGGAATGAACTGCATTAACCTCATTATTATGAAAGAAAAGATTTTATGCAGATATTTGTTTGTATTTCCTCAAAATGTCAAGTTTCTCCATATTGGCCTCCCAGGAAGGGAAAAAGCTGGGAGAAAAAGCCTGGGGAATGTTGTTAGGTTTTTTTTCCCTGTGAGGGATGGGGAACTTGGACATCTTTCCAGTATTTACTAATTTAAAAAGCAAATTAAAATACTTTTTCTCTGCACTCTGATATCTGACAGTCAGTCTGCCGTGTGCTATATCACTGGTTGAATCTTAATTCTCCCTCTTAGGCGGTAGTAGAATCTGTGGGTGGGACGTAGATCCAGATTTTCCACACTGGCTCCCCTTTCAATATACTGAATGTGCCCTGTCAGAGAGCTACCTACTGGATTTTGTTTTTAACATAGAAAATATTTAGTTTGCAAGCATATGTGAAAAGGCTCACATGCACAGAGCAGTTGCCAGTGATTGGAGATGATGTGACCTGACCGCTTTGCAAAGCTAACGAGTGAACTTTCAGTGCTGGGTTTTGACTCGACAACAGCGTCAAGTTTCTGATCCCTCACCAGCAATGGTGTGGAAGATATCCACGTGAAGGAAAAAACAGTTGATAGAAAACTGATCAACAGTTCTCCAGAGAAGCATTCTCAAAGGGAGAGATGCAGTAAGGTGGATAACTTGGCTTGAAATATACTTGTCATTAATAATCCAATTCAACTGTAGAACATGCAAGCTTTTGTTAAAGTTGCTGAAACACACAGCATTTCAAATTGACATCTAGATGGTCTTCATTTTCTCAGTATTTTAATCCTTCATTTTTATCTTATAGACATCATTGCACTTGTGTGAATAAATACAGTTCTTTCAAAACAATAACATAATCAGCAGTGTAAGTATTATATAGAAATACATTTAATTGCCTTTTTTCTTTCCCATAGGGCAGATTATACCAGAAAGAAGATTTGTAGAAGCCGTAAATCGTCAAGCGTATCAGTATGAAACGGGTGACTTTCCAACAGAATGGGAAGGTAAATCCTGAATATTTTGGTTTCATTTCAAGATAATTTTGCCCTCAATATTTTTAATGGAAGGCCTCACTACGTGGATGGGTTGTCTGTTATCTTTCATTTTGAGTAATGCAGGCTTTTGTTTAACTGCATTCTTAAATCAACCCCTTTACAAACAGGATAAATTCTGTTTAGGAAATCAGTACTTAATAAAAATGTAAATAAAGCCTGTATGATCATGTCTTTCTCCTATTAAATGTGAAAATATTTGTGCCTGAAGGGGATCTGATAGAATGACCAAAACTAAATGTGTTAAATTTCCTAATTATGCCTTCACTGCAGTGTTAATTTGTAGGTCAGTTGAATTAGTGGTGGCACAGTGATGGGGCTTTTTTTTTATGGTGGTATTTGGTTTCCTGTACTCTTCCTTGCACAATCTTATAGGGAGTTGGAGAACCTGTTAATATTTAACCATTTTTTCCCACTCCTACTGATGAAAATTTTGTCTGAAAATTTGGAACATAGAAAGAAATTCAGGGGGGTTAGAGAAGCTCTTTTGGATTAGCTGAGCAGCCCTTGGAGAAAGAGAAAAAGCAGAGAGGGAGTGTATGTTGATCCTTGAGGCTGTAGGAGCTCGAGCCAAGCGTGGGGTTAAATGTGGCTTAAAATCCAGGACTCTATAGTACAAGCAAGGAACCCCTAAAGTAGTAGATAGAGTCTACCCATCATTTAATATGCTTTTTGGGGAGGATAATATCTAGGCACCTCCCACAAGTTGGTGGGTTTAAAGCAAACAAACTTAGATTTTAAGCAGTATATAGTTAAACTGTGGAATTCACTGTCATTGAATATACTGCTTGCTGGAAGTTTGCATGAGTTCAAAAAGTGATTAAAAGAATTTATGGAAGAAAAATCCTTCTCATGCACAGACATAACTGTGGTTTAATTTGTCAATGAGCTGCAAATTAATGGAGGCCACAGTGTGTTTTGAGGAAATACCGCAATATACTAGCTTTACCTCACTCTGTTTCCTTTGCACTTACTGTTAGCCCCTGAAGGAGATGATACTGACGTAACAGAAAACTTTGGTCTCATTATATCCCTTCGTGGAGTCACTAGAGAAATATCAAATGTTCCCATCTTGCATAATTATCATTGTCATTGCACTGATTCCTGTGACTTTTTTGTGATCTGCTAAGGCTAATATTAACAGCTAAACACTTCTCAAAGGTGTTTCAACGCTATTAGCAGCATTTGCCAACTGTGGTGAAACAACAGTATCAACAGCTTTTGTCTTCTACTGCTGCACTACCCACAGTTGGCTGGCAAGTCTTAATCTAGTTACTCCTGGTTCTTTATCAGTCCAAGATAGCCATCTTCTGAACAAGAGCAGCAGCCTGGTAGGCTTGTCCTTACTAATTTATCTGGTGCTTGAATGGGTATCTCCCTAATCCAGCTTTCTGAAGGTCTGCTTCCTCAGCCAAAAGTTCTCCAGCAACTGCTGGTCGTCTTAGGTCTGTGTGATTGTCATGCAGTCACTCTGCACCACGAACACTATGAAGCATATATAAAGCCTCAGGTAACTCTGCTCTGCTGTGAATGAATTCTCATCTAAGACCTGCTGCTGCCTCTTAAGTGTTGAAAAACGCAGTCCAAGTCTCTACGTGCACTTGGCTGGAATTGACACAAAACAACATGGACAGACTGTCTGTCTCAGATGAGTGTGGGCTAATCACCCTTTCACAAAGGATTTTAGACTGGTTCAAGCAAATTGCTGTATGAACCTGTTGCTTAGGACTGCTGGAATTGGTGTAACACTAATAAGCCTCCACTATATCTCTCTTCAGAAACCTTAGCACAAAACCGTGTGACTTGACAGTGTGGTACATGGGAGGATATAGCTGTTTGGAAGGATGCTTTTGGCAAGCACCAATACAGGGATCTTGGAGTTAAGGTTTAGATACCCTGTGGTAAGGACTTGTCTAAAAAGATGCAGACCTGAGATGCGCTTTTGCAAGTCAAGACATCTTATTCAGATTTGTTTTAAAGAAGAAAAGACAATTGGCCAGTCCCATTTTATGAGCTGCATTTACACTTTTAACGCTTCACTTCCTCATCTTTGTAACTGTGGGGTTTTTTCATTATGATTTTGTCAACACCAAATAGAATTCACAGAGAAAAGGAAAATTACCATTTGCAGATGGATAATAGTCTTTTCCTTTTAAGTACTGAATTTCTCTAGAAACAGAAAGAAAAGTACATGCATCTTTCTTTTCCCCTGTGCGTTCCTTAATGGGGTGTGTAGTGCATGTTTCTAACAGATAAAGTATGGGAATTCCACAAAAATGCTAACCTGTATTTTTTTTGGCCAATGCCAATTTAAGCGTTATACACAGTTTTGTGGAAGTATAACATAACATTGTAAAGCCAAAACTGGTACTTCTGCTGTGGGTATAGAAGCTGTTCAAAGAACTGATGTGCCTCTGCTATATATTGGGGTGTGAATTAGGGATGTGGGATGCTCTGAAGTTCAGTTCATTACTACTTCTTTTCTGCCTCCTGTAAAATGAAAAATTCTCAATGAGTAAGAAAGGGGAAAGAGTCAAAAGAGTGGAGAGTTCAAATAATACTATAGAAGCCAGTTACTTGAGTGGGAACAGTTAAAAACAAGGTTTTTAGACACACTTTGCTGAAAGGCTCATTACAATTCTGTCCCTATTTTTTCCTCTTTAAGATTGGTCTAGGAAGTTTCCCAGGCCCACAAGACCTGTGCTGAACTTTCATTCTGTATCTTCTGTCCAGAGTCTTGAAAATTTCCCAATGCATTCTTTCTGTGGGTGTTCACTTTATATTTGTGCTCTCATGGATGATGATAATTCCAGCAAGTAGTCTGAGACTTTGCAGAAGGATTTCTAAAATACTTGCTCTTTTCTCTTCAGTAAAAGATGAATATAAGGTTAGAAGGTTGTACAATATTTCTTACTTCCGTTTTCTCTTTACTCTTGGAAACTTTGTGGATTTTTAGTGTTCTACATCCCCTTTGCTGGGCACATGCTTACTTTCATCTCCAGGGGCCTTCTCTCCAAATCCTGTGTACACAGTTGGACATCTGTGGCCTCTCTGCTTCAGTTTTGACTGGTTCAGCATGAGCAGTCTCCTTGCCTAGCCTTCTCAGGCTTTTTACTTTAAGGACTGTGCAAAAGTTTATGTAGCCTGATTTCTTCTCCTTTTTCTTGGGATCTGCAGAGAGCTGCTTTCACCTATGCTGTCTTTGTTCTGCCAGGACTCATTTTTTTCACAGAATCACAGAATGGTAGGGGTTAGAAAGGACCTTCAAAGATCATTTAGTCCAACCCCTCTGCCAAAGCAGATTCACCTAGAGTGGGTTGGACAGGAATGCATCCAGGTGTGTTTTGAATATCTCCAGAGAAGGAGACTCCACCACCTCTCTGGGCAGCCCGTTGCAGTGCTGTCACCCTTAAAGTAAAGAAATTTTTCCTCATGTTCAGACAGAATTTTCTGTGTTCCAATTTGTGCCCGTTGCCCCTTGTCCTGTCGCTGGGCACCACTGAAAAAAGTCTGGTCCCATCCTCTTGACACCCACCCTTTAGATATTTATAAGCATTGATGAGATCCTCTCTCAGTCTTGTCTTCTCCAGGCTAAACAGACCCAGGTTTCTCAGCCTTTCCTTGTAACAGAGATGTTCCATTCCCTTGATCATCCCTCCGCTGGACTCTCTCCATTAGTTCCTTGTCTTTCTTGAGCTGGGGAGTCCAGAACTGGACACAGTACTCCAGATGTGCCTTCACCAGGGCAGAGTAAAGGGGGGAGATGACATCCCGTGACCTGCTGGCCATGGTCTTTTTACTGCACCCCAGGATGCCATTGGCCTTCTTGGTCACAAGGGTACATTGCTGGCTCATCGTCATCTTGTCCACCAGGACTCCCAGGTCCCTTTCCACAGAGCTGCTTTCCAGCAGGTCAGCCCCTAACCTGTACTGATGCATGGGATTATTGCTCCCTAGGTGCAGGACCCTGCACTTGCCCTTCTTGAACTTCATGAGGTTCCTCTCCGCCCAACTGTCTAGCCTGTCCAGGTCTCACTGAATGGTGGCACAGCCTTCTGGTGTGTTAGCCACTTCTCCCAGATTTGTGTCATCAGCAGATTTGCTGAGGGTACACTGTCTCCCCTCATCCAGGTTGTTGATGAATATGATGAACAGGACTGGACCCAGTACTGACCCCTGGGGAACACCGCTAGTTACAGGCCTCCAACCAGACTCTGTGCCACTCATCACAACCCTCTGAGCTCTGCCATTTAGCCAGTCCTCAGTCCACCTCACTGCCCACTTATCTAACCCACACTTCCTAAGCTTACCTATGACGATGTTACGGGAAACAGTGTCAAAAGCCTTTCTGAAGTCAAGATGACATCTACTGCTCTCCCCTCATCTACACAGCAGTCATGCCATCATAGAAGGCTATCAGATTGGTCAAGCATGACTTCCCCTTGGTGAATCCATGTTGACCACTCCCGATAACCTTCGTTTCCTCCACGTGCTTAGACATGACATCCAGGATGAGCTGTTCCATCACCTTTCTAGGGATGGAGGGGAAGCTGACTGGCCTGTAGTTTTCTGGGTCCTCCTTCTTGCCATTTTTGAAGACTGGAGTGACATTGGCTTTCCGCCAGTCCTCAGGCAACTCTCCTGTTCTCCAGGACCTTTCAAAGATGATGGAGAGTGGCTTAACAATAACATCTGCCAGCTCCCTCAGCACTCATGGGTGCATCCCATCAGGGCCCATGGATTTGTGGGTGTCACTTTGCCTAAATGATCTCTAACCCGATCCTCATCAACCAAGGGAAAGTATTCCTTTCTCCGGGCTCTCTCTCTCTTACCTCCAGGGTCTGGGACTCCTGAGGGCTGGCCTTAGCAGTAAAGACTGAAGCAAAGTAGGTGTTCAGTAACTCTGCCTTCTTTGCATCCTCCATCACCAGGGCATCTACCTCATTCAGCAGTGGGCCCACATTTTCCCTAGTCTTCCTTTTGTTACTGATGCACTTGAAGAAGCCCTTGTTGTCCTTGACATCCCTTGCCAGGTTTAATTCCTACTGGGCCTTATCCTTCCTCGTTACATCCCTGCATACCCTGACAACTCTTCACTTGTGGATAATCTTTAATGGCCACCTGATTTAAAAGCAGTCTTTCCCTCCAGCACCCTTTCCCTCCCCTTCTTTCCCTACATCACACTGTGCTGACTAGAAAAGAAACCTCTTGTGATGCCCCCATCCCTGGAAGTGTTCAACACCAGGCTGGATGGGGCTTTCAGTAATGTGATCTAGTGGGAGGTGTCCCTGCCCATGACAGAGGGGTTGGAACTAGATGATCTTTACGGTGCCTTCCAACCCAAACCATTCTGTGATTCTGTGATTCTATGACTGAAATGAATAAAAGTACTGTCCCTGGAAATACTTAAGGGCATGAGTTGTCTGAGAATAACTTGCACAAAACCAGGGACAAGGGATTGTTTAAGGAGTGGGAACGGGCTGTAGTGGAATTTGAAGAGGGCCGAGTTAAATCTCATTGTGTGTCTAAGACATTCAGCCTGGACAGCTGCTAAACTAAGGGGCTGATTTTGATGCTGTGTTTATCAAGTTATAAACATGTAATAAGGTAACCGAGACCAAGTAGAAAGCAATAAAGCAAGCAGATAAACCAGTCATACAGATTACAGACTCAGTCTGTGCAAGCTGTTTCTCAGACCCCGGGGAGGATGTTTGTGTATTAGTCCTGAGAGTTTTCTAATACAGGGCTGAGGGCTTACTCCTGAAGGGTTTGCCTGGAATTTTTCGCCTGAAAATGTTAGTTTTATTTGCTCCATAGGATTGTTTCCTAAATTCTCAGACCTGTGAATATTACAAAAATTCTGAATGTCCATGAAGGCTTTTCTAAAACTGAAACGTGGTCAATATTAGAGGAGTACAATCATAATCCCTTGTGTTATCTTTAGTCTTAGTGTTAGCTATTTGTACACAGAAAATTAAGTTGATTTTCATTTTAAAAATCCAAAAGTGTGTTTCCTTTTGTACTGTAGTTTTGAATTTAGAATGTTATCCATACACACAACATAAATATTACCTGTTTTTGTTTAGGTGGAGCCTCTTATATTTTACTACAAAGTGGAAATGCATGCTTTTCTTTACCCTGGGCAATAGAGATGGACGAAACAGATAACGTTTCTGTAATGCTAGTTCTGAATGTTCACTTACTGCAGAATGTGTAATATACCTCCTTGGGACATGTCAATAGTCCTCCTGAGAGGACATCAGTAATTTTACATACCTATAGACATTCATGAGATTGCATGCTTCATTTTATTGCCAATCTACTCCTAGTCTTTTTTATTATTATTATTTTCTTTCCTGGTAACATTTAGTGATTAATGGGAGTCTTAATTTGCATGCTCACTTTTACGCTCATTACAGTGTGTTATGTGCCAGTAGGAGTCTTAAAGTTCAATGAAAATCTCATGCATACTAATAAGAACGCAAATGAGTGCTGATGAAAGAATGCCAGGGTCTCAAGGTAGGAAATGTCCAGCTATCTTGCAAAATTCCTTTTAGACAAAAGTGGCATTACAATGAGTACAGAATGCAGTAAGTGCCATCCAGATAAAATTAGAAGCAGCAGCATAAGTAGTTTGAAATGGAGGCAATGATTCATTTTGCCAAAGCTTTGGGGGGCAGGGAAGCATATTTTGGTTGCACTCAATACATACATGTTACCTTCTCTACTTTACCAGGTTTAAAACATCTCAGCTGACAATGGTGAGGGAATTTTGTTTTGTTGGTGTGGGGAATGGGAGTGTTCATGTAGAAATCTTTTCCAGCTATAACTGTCACTGGACACTTTTTGATTAAGTATATGCATGTATACATAATGGCGTTCAAATAATATGTAATAAAGCACCTACCTGCCTTGTTTCCATCAACAAATATTTAACTGTGGTATAAATCTGTTCAGTAATTTAAACCTGCATTGACTAAAAGTGTAATGAAGAATGCAAAGAAAGGTGGGAGAGCTTTTCCATTGCTAAACTGTATACACTGAGTATATTTTTCAAAGAGAATGCAAAATGTCTTAATTTCAAGATACTGTTTACTTGGATTTTACTAAAATTAGTACTAACACAGTAGTAAGTCGCTAGTTATATTTTTGTATATATCCATTCTTCCTTTGTTACCGTGAATTTCTCTTGTGCCTGAGTTATGAGGTGTTGGTGTTGTTTTGAACCTTGTGTTGGATGCTCAAAATATTGTTGATAACTTAAAAAAAATTGAAAGGCTTTTTAAATTTTCTGTCTGAAAGAGAACCACCTGAAAACTGGTGGGGATTAAATATATTGGTGTCTTTCCATTCTTCTCCCCAAAGACTGAGCAGTGGTCAGGTGAATAATTAGAAAAATTTAGTGGTTTTGAAAGACTGATAACATTATTAGGTGCTAAAGTATAATATACTGAAATAAACTCAGTTCAGATGATATTTTCTTCACTTTTAACCTTGTAATTTATCTTGAGCTGTGCTTTATGTAGAAAATTTCAGAAACAGATTTGCACAGAGGGAATATTATATATTAAAGCTAACTAATTTCATCTTATGGCTATAAAGAGATTTTAGTGAATTTTGTTACTGAAGGGATCTTTCCTTAAGTTATGATTTTCTAGTGCAGCTCGTTAGAGATGTTAAAATGAGTTTACCTGTAGTAATTTGGAAAATGGTATCCAATCTTTGTGTCAGCAAGTTTTATTTAGGATTAAACTGAAAAAGATTTGTAGTCCTGACATTTATTAGAATGAAGGAAGGTTGATAGCTCCTATAAAACCATGCATTCAAATGCTTGTTATGGCTAGAAAGAAAAGCAGCGTGATGTTATAACTATGTGCATTATTTATGTATTTAAGTAGATACAGTTTGATAATGGAATGTTTGATATGATAAATCTTTCTCAATTAAGGATTGTTTTGTTGCTTTTGAGTGTTGGTACTAATTGAGATCTACTAATGAATGAAAATGTGTTGCGTAATGCTCCTCACTTCACAGTGTCATTGTGTTGCCCTTCACTGTTCTATCTGTGGCTTGTTAAACCAAGGCAGATAATTAAATGGTAAAAAGTATTCCATTCATCTGAAAATCATTAATCAAATAACTGCCTAAAAGTCCCATCAGCTATTGAAAGAAAATCTATTGTAATGGTAGTAGAAGTTTCTAACTGCAGCTTAATTTTTGTAGGATTTCAAATTTTAAGAATTTTTCTTTAAAAGTCAGTAATTGTAATCAGTTGAAGTTAAAATGCAGCTGGTGTTTTAAGAAAATATTGGCAATTTCAAAAAAATGAAGCCATTTTTACGTGCTGAGAGCTGTGAAGTGGAATACAGTGGTACTGTACTTCCATGTGACAGAAGTAAGGCATGGCAAGGCAGAAAGATGATACTTTGTTGAAAGTAATCACTTAAATTTTGATGGTTTAAAACTTAATTTTTTACAAAATATTTAAACTACTACTTTTCCTTTTTTCTCCGGCTGTATCTTTGATTGGTTAGTGTCTAGTATACATACTTCACTATACCTGATATCTCTACCCCTTTCGTGCTTTGCTGGATGACGTTGGAACTGTTGCTAAGTATGGACAAAGATGACTCCTGTCAAGAGGAAAGGCTTATGTACAGTGATTTACTCTAACAGCATATTTGGAATGCTGCTGCAAGGCTGCCAGCTGAGAAGTGCCAGTCTCAGTCATGCCAGTTTTGTCTCTGATCTTACTAGATATTGCATTTGAAAAGTCTCATAAAATTGACATGTTTGAAAGTGCTACAGGTACATGCAAAATGTTTTCTAGTTCTATACATTTAATAGAAAGTTGTTTAGTTTTATGTTGGATTACCTTAATGGGCTGTTTTTCTTTACACTAACATGAAACTTTTGCAGAAAGGATGATGTTGACTGTTCAGTGCTCAATTGCTTCTACATAGCAAATTTGGGTCTAATCTTTGTTAGGACCAAAAGACCTCTGAAAAGAACTGGCAGGGACTAATTTAAAGAAAAGATGTTCGAGAATGGTATTTAAAAGAACCCATCTTCAGAAACTGTCACCTGATAGACAAGGACCAAAAGGAATACCTTGCTTTGTATCATTACAGGTTTTTTACCATTAACCTTAAGGCTGTTGGCCTTGCTATCGTGGCTAAATTCCAAGCTATGTAATGTCATTTTGCCTCCTTTAATTCTGTTCTCATATTAATTGAAAGCTATTCCTCCTAAAACCAGTTTCATAGTGTTGCTGAAGCAGAGTGGTGTTAGTGTCTCACCCTGTGTGTAATTGCGTTTTCAGGAATGAGGCAACATTCTGACTCTGTGCAGCTTTTAGTGTTTTGAACTTACTGTCTGACTCATTCCCTGGTTCCCCCCAAAATACAGCACAGATGGTATTAGAAAACTAAAATTTTGAATAGTTCCTTCTTAAAGCATTTCTGAAACTTTATAGACAGCTACAGGTCAGACCGGGAGTTTGACTGGGTGATAATGAAAATGTCATTTTTTGCTCTAATTTTCAAGCACAGTAACAAAAGTCTTAATTATCCAAATAAACATACAAAAGAACATTTTGCCATGTCTTGGCACTTGGAACTGGCTTTCCTTATGGTTGTCCTTCTGTTGGTTACTAGCCACCTGCATTCTGCTACTCATTCATTTGAAAATTATGAGCAGAAAAGACATCTGTCTACAAAATATACAACCCAATACCTACCAATTGTGTGCATTGAAAAGGCATGAAAAACTGCTATGGTAGTGATACTTTTAAAGAGTGATGGATATTGCCTTGTCCACAGTCAGGTAATTTGTTTGTCTAAATGATGCCTGTAATACTTGGAGCTATCTCTAATGATTCATCGACTGAATGAAGCAAGACCTGACGCAGTGCCTCTTTTCTGTTTGCAGTGAGGTCCCTTTGGAACTTTCGCTACCTCCAGTCAGTCCCATGCTAACCATCAGTGTTTGCAATGGGAGTGGGCATAAGTTTATTGATCTTGGTTCATCATGGCAAACCTGAGTCACAGGACAATTGTCATTGCCACTGCTTTCTTTCCTCTGCTGTCTTTTCCAGCATAAAATGGCTGAGAGATGGGGGGAGCCTTGTCGTTACCATACCTCCTCCTCGATGCAGTGGCTAGTCCCACATTGCCGTAGGTCATGGTGCAGTCAGGGATCCGCAGACACTCCACCAGGTTTGGGCTGTATCTTGCGTCCCAGTAAAGGAATCCTAGGTGGCACTAACATAAATAGGTTTTTGGCTTTAACAATGCCTGAGGCAGGTACAGGAATCCTTTTCTCCAGAGTGGTCTAAGGCTTTTTGTACTTTTCACCAGTTATCTTGTCATTTTCTCAGGGTGAAGCTCAGGTCTGTACAGCAAGCTCAACAACAGGCATGGGCCATAAGCCCTGCTTTTTAAGCCCTTTTTTTGGCAGCCAGGGTGGTATGTAAACTGTGCTTAAGCTGTCCTCACAGAGGTGACTTTTTTTTTTTTCCTTCCCCTTCCTTCTGTGAAGACTGAGAGCATTGACATCTTGGGTCTTTATATTTCAGGAAATAATATGGCTTGCTAGGTTGTGACAAATTCTATTATAATTTTTTATATAAACATTTGCTTTCTGTTACAAGTTAATCATATTTTTGAGTTTTAATACTGTCTGTGATCTTTGAAATAATCCATTTGATTTTTATTTCTTTTGCAGCATGGATCAGAAAAAAAAGGAAGGATCCACCCACCATTGAGGTGAGAGAGATGAAGTGTCTTTAAATTTTCTGTTGTAATTAAACTTCAATGATTAATTTATAGTGGACTCATCCGTCCAGTAATTTGTCACTTTTTGGGGAGAATTTAATATGTTGCTTGCCTAATTGATGAAATTGTATGCAGACTAGATATCTAACTCTTAGGAAAAAGGAAAACAAAGGGAAATATAAACTCCAATGTTCTTTAGTTGTTACTTTTATCTACATGAATTCTTTAAGATGATCTGTGTAGATTCTTTAAGATGATCATGGCCATTCATAAATTTCTTTATTTAAACGAATTCTGAAATTACTGCTATGAACTTTTAAAATACATCTTCTATGTATTAATGCAAGGGTTTTTTCATGGTAGTTGACATTAAAATGCAGGCTTCAAATTCAGTTGCCAGTGGGTTCATCAGTACAGGAAAACAAATTGCAGTAACATTTTACAATGCAAATGAGATGGGGGGGTTGCAGCCATGACTTTTTCTGTAAGTGGTTTCTCATGGAATGAAGCAGGGAAATATCCCTCAGTCTTTCATGCTGATGAGTTTGTAAAGAGTGGAATGAGTTTGACTGTTGATCTGTATATACAGGTGCAGGCACATGTGCTACTTGGCCTGGATTTGTATGACAAGTTGCGAAGCACCAGCTAGGAGTGAGTGAGTAGATGAGGCATGGTTTATTACAGAAGATTCAAACTGACACCCACAGAGGCAGATACTTGACTTGCCTCAGTAGGAATAACTTGTGTCAAATTCAGTGAAGCTATGTTGGCATGCTCTAGCCAAAGACTTCGTCACTGAGATCTTCTGGAATATACTGGTTTGTAAAAAGTTGTCCTGCCTGCCTCTGTGTTAGGATAATCTGGGGAAGATTTTCAGCTGATGTTTACAAGCCATAATTCATTGAAATGAGCTCCCACATGACTTACAGCTTTTCAACTGATTTTCTCTGCCTCTGTTTCACACTTGCCACTGAGGTAGGGATAACAAGGGCTATAATACACCCATGAATGGAAGAAGTGTAATTTAAATTTATCCTCAAAGCTTTTTAGGACTTAAAGCAAATTAACACACTTTTCTTTGCATTAAAATTTGGGGAAGTATTAAGTGTGATTTTTAATATGTTTTTTTTTCATTTTTTTTCTTCTCCCTCCTCATCTTAGTTACTTGTGCAGAAGTGATAATTACAGCAGTTGTTCTGTCTAAGCTTGGACTGATCTCCTTTTAAGTAGCTCTGGCTCTTTCTAACTGTATACATGCAAATTTTAATGGTGAAATTAGCACCTCATGTGATACTTGAAGATGGGGAGTGTTGCGTATCTTTTGTCCTATCATTTCCATGAGCCAGACTGCCATGATAATTGTGCTAAGATAAACCTTCTCCAGACAACACGGGCAACTTTAGGTTTGGAATTGGTGCAGTGAAGCTCCTCCTGGCGCTGGAGGTGTTGGTTCTGTTTCAAGATAGGGAGCAAGGAGTCTCCACAGGTGAGAGAACTGTGGATCAATAGTGTTCTAAATATTTTACCTTCCAAAAAAAGCAATTCATGGAGAATGAAAGATTATTGGGAGTAATGGTGCCTTCAGAGTTACAGGACTGCTTATACCTTCAGTTTGATGAGGAATAGATCTGAAAAATAATTTAGCAGCTAAGTACTTTACCTGCAGGGCTGTGCATTGACCTTATCAGAGCAGAAGTGATATACTAGAAACTTGAAAGGTAGTTATCTTTTCTTTCAAGTAATCTCTAAATTGTTTTTTCCTGTATAAGAGAAGGTAGTTCAAATATATGTATGTTAAAGATTCTTGCTAATATTTTGAAAATAATGCGGCAGTCACATTTTAACTATGTGATAGTGCAGCGCAATTTTTTTCTTTCTGTATTAGTGTAGGGTGATATGTATGATCTACTTCTCTCCTGATTTGAAACTGTTATACCACAAACCCTTATACCACAGTATCATTATAAATATAATTATACTAGTGAAGTACATATAGAATACTGTTTGATCCCTATTTGTAGGACTGATTGCTGTAGTGTTTTAGTTACATAAACTTTACTGGCTGCTATCCTATATTATATTCCCTTTTTGACAGTAATGCTGATCAGGTAAACTGCTGTTTGACAGCAATGGAACAAGAGAATATTTGTGACCATATTTTATATTGAAACCCTGCATAACAAATCTTCTTGTTCTTTTACATATTTCTCATGAGACCAGCCTATTTCTGAAAAAGGATGCAAAGTCCACAAATTTTGCATTTTTGCTTTAATGACATTTTACTGTCAATATCATATTGTAACACCACAAAACAGCATTACTGTTCTTAAAGCATAAGTTTCTGGAGCTGTGTCTATGTTCCTACCTTTGTAGTCTGTAATACCACTTTTTTTTGGATGGTTTTCCTTTTTTTCTTGTCCTTTGCCCATCATCTTTTTTTTTTTTCCCCTAACATCAAATGACATGTTAAACTTTATTAAAATTTCTGTTCCTTTTCTCTGCTCTGTTTGCCTACCATCCCTCTTTAGTATTTTATGTTTGGGTTTTTTTATATTTGTCAGACTTGTCTTTTATTCAGCTTTCAGCTGTGGATGATAGAGGTTGCCAAACTGCTCAGGCTATCAGGTCTCATGATGAGCTCTATGATCAAACTTTAACTGAAAATATTGCAGAGATATGGCTTCACAAATCAAGTGGATCTACCTGATCTTACCAATAGCACTGATGACCACATTTTGAGAACCAATGGTTTGGTGAATACCGTAAGCCAACAAAATCTCATTCATAATCATCATGACGTGTCAGTCACTTAAGTGAGAATGAATGTGAGTTGTCCTT
Source organism: Burhinus oedicnemus (assembly GCA_008921705.1). Lineage (NCBI taxonomy): Eukaryota > Metazoa > Chordata > Aves > Charadriiformes > Burhinidae > Burhinus > Burhinus oedicnemus. The sequence goes on along the minus strand of VFFE01007157.1, from coordinate 682,295 downwards.
CCTTACACCGGTCAAGGTAGCTGGGCCATGACACCAGCTAAGTCTGTTGTCAAAGCTCTTAAGACTTGATAATGTTTTGGGTTCAGGCCATTCTTTCTTCCACAAACACCTAACATTTTTTTGTTTGTTTCCATTGTAAAGCTTTCATTTTCTCACAGAAGAAAATGCTGTACATGTCTTTTTCTTTAGATTTTCTTTTTCTTTTAATGGAAGAATACTCCAGTGACTTCACAAGACAAGTTGTTCAGTGTTAAATGTTTCACATACTTAACGGTTTCTTTCCACCCTCCGCCCACACTGCTTTTCCCCATTTTTGGAGGAGTTCACTTAGACTTCTATGTACTAGGCTAGTCATAACCCAAGAATGCTGCTTATCCCCTTGGTTATTTCTAATCTGACCAGTAACGTAAGGCATGTTAGTGGTTGAAAGCCTTGGGTTTTAAAAGGCAGCTTCTGGGATACTGGAAACAGTTGGTTGCCTTTTGGTTTTATTACAGCTTGAAGTATGCCAAGTCTCATTCTCAACTCAGTTATGATGAGGGTGATAACTTTGCAAATGAATGCAGATCAAGTTGATTCTTATCTTGCGCTTAGACATATTCTGTTCCTATGGTAATCAGGGAGTCCATCTTGATAGAGAATTTTGGACCATGTCTGCACCCAGTGTAAGCATGCATGTGTGCATACACATATGTATACGCATACTGCTTTATAACAGGTGAGAATCTGAGCTTGTATGTATATTTTTGCATTACTATAGCATTGTGTCATCTGTCCCTTTATATATGTTGTGTATGGTCATATATGGTTGGCTGAGGAAGATTTATCTTATAGTCCCGTGCAGCTGTAAATTATATTTTAACAATTTTAACAAGTGATGAATAATTAAGTAGACTATTACATTTCTTTATTATGTATATAGGAAACTAGATGTGTGGAGCATGTTTTTGGGCAAGTAGGGCATGTATTCTTGTCTAGAGAAATACTATTTTGTGGAAGCAGATTTAATAATTTATCACTTTACGTGCAAGTTAGTTTACCTGCTAAGCATTCATGTTGTTGGAAATAAACAATGGCTTAGGATATGGCAGTTGTTTTATAAGAGTGATGTTCCATCCATGCAAATTATTTCTTTAAGAGACTATTCCCTTCCATTCTTTGAGCCACAGTCCACTTCCAGTACGGCTCATCAACTGGGTTGTAAGGTAGATGTAAATGTACTGTCTTGCACACAGTCCTACCTCTCAATTTTCCTTCTGGCTACAGATTTCACTCCTGATTTAAAACATGGCATCTTTATGGTTTGGATTTTTCATGTCTTGGTTGCTGAGGAAAGGAAAAATGTGCTTGGGAGACAGGGGGAAAATCCTCTTCAGGACTCCTTTTATGTTGCCATTCCATCACCAAAGCAGAACTCCCCAAATTTAAAAGATGTTAAACAATGTAACACCTATAGGACCACTGTGGGTATGTGTCACTCTTTTTATGCACCTTCATGAATTTCAAGCAAAGTTATATAGATAAGAACTTCTTGAGAATTCTCACCACTTTGTTGATAGCAACTTTGTGTGGTATTCACAAACTTTGCTGCGTTCTACATCTCCTGTTTTCATTCTGGGTCGTGATCCCTTAAAAAAAATGCTTTATTTAAAATTTGAGATAGCATTATGTAAATATATTAAAAATACTAATGAAAGAAATTGTTATTTTCTGTTGGTGCAGCTCCTAATTGAGGTAGTGGATGCATGAGATACTTGTAAGCTTTGGTTATGGTGCCTGTTTGAATGGAGTATCTGTGTCTCTATCTGTCATCTTTATACGATCAGTGCATATGTAACACACAGCCAGGTTCTCCCCCACATAGGTAGTGGGAGTCATATCAAAATCGGTTTAGGTATCTTGTATCTTAAGACACATTGAGTCTTCAGCTTCTACAACTGGAAGGAACTGAGAGGCATATTTTTAAGGATGTAGCAGACCTTAAACTTATCAGGCCTATAATGAGTTTTTAAGCCTTTCTGTGCCTAACTTCTGTTTCTTCACTATTTCTGATTTCAGAGGGCATCAGATTTGTAGGGTTTTTTAAAGAATCCTACTGTCTGGTACACAAGTTTGTATTTAGAAATCTAACCCTTGTTTTTTACCATAACAGACCTTGTAGCTACACAGTACTTCTGACAGTGTCCTGAGGTTCAAGAGTATCTGAGTAACTTGGCATTGTTTATGGCCTTTTCTGTAGAATGGAGATAGAAATAAAGTGACAGACTATCTTGGGGTGCCAGAAAATGCATGAGGAAAAAACAGAGAAGGTTCTTATGGCAATGCCTAGAGAAACTGGTATGGAGAGAAAGTTGGTTTATCTCTGAACCTGCCAATGTGATATCCTACGATTGCCAGATGTGTGCCTATAGTAATGCTACTCTGTGAACACAAATCATTGTACTAGAAGTCACTTCACTGTTAAGCTAGATGCCGCTTCCTCTGTAGTGCACACAGGGCTGCTTAGCTACAAGTATTCTCAGTTTAAACTGAAACCTCGCTGTTGCATTGTATGCATGTGTATGTATGTTAATATTTCATGGGAAGTAAGGTAGAATTGCATGTTCTTTTAATTAATGTCAGGAGCCTGAAAATAGTTTGAAGTAGAAAACCACAGTAAATGACTGCTGTTCTCATGCATTATGCACTTGTTACACAGTCATAAAACTCAGTGGCTTCTGAATTGCACAGTTGGATAGAAGGTGAAATGTTAAAAAAAGAAACTTTTAGTGACAGCTCCTGTCTTCTTTCAAACTATTTCTAGCATTTACATAATTATCTGTTTTGACAACCTCCTTGTCAAGGGAGGAAAAATGTACTTCAGTGAGTTGTAATAAGCATAAGGTTTCAGTGATTGTTTCCCACCCCCCCCAAATAATTACACTGAAATTACATTCTGTTTGTTTGCCATAGTGCATACCCACTTTTCCCATTTGTTTGATCATAAGTATTATTTATCTGAGAGATGGTGTGATCAAAACTAGCTTCAGTCATGGAGATTAGTTTACATAGAATTCACGTTCCTGTACCAGAATGGGTGCAGTTTAGAAACATTCTTTGTTTGACACTGTTGGGATTGCACGTTACAGTTTTGCTTCTATCTTCTTTCAGATACTTCAGTTGAGAAGTTTTAAAATGAGAACTCTGACATGGAGATTGTACATTCTTGCATAGAGAATAGGGCTTAGCAAATGAGTATTTCACTCCTGAAGCCACAAAAAGCTGCAGAATATGATTTACAGTTCTGGTAAATGCTATTTAAAAAGTACAGGGATAAACAGCTCTCTGAGCAAAGTATTTTCCACTGTTGCTGTCCAGGATCACAACCAGGATTGAAAATTTGGGACATACTCCAGTGACTTGACTTGCACTAAATAGCATTTTGTATAGTAAATTGTGCTTGATTCCAGAGAGGATTATTACTCAGTGTGAAAGGGCAGTAAAATTTGACAATATGAAGAGCTGAGCTACAAAGGTCTAACTAGAAGGATGTAGTAAGAGAAGTCTTTCAAAAAAAAAAAAAAAAAAAAAAAAAAGAGACCTCGAAGAAGCCATCACCTTTTAGAGTTTTTCCTTCTTAGTCACTTTAACTTTCTCCTCAGATTTGAAACATAGGTGCTTGTCAGCCTCCACAGAAGAGTATCAAGGCACCAATTTATCCCATTACTTCCAGTTTGCCTATGCTGCAGCTCCCAAGGCCGTAGGGGCAAGAGCTGCTGCTGTTCTGCTACTCCTCCTTGTGTGGGAGGGAGTGCATGGAGCATTGGCTCTGTCTCCTAATTCACTGTCAGCACAGCTGAACGGGGGTGGAGGGAGAAGTAAAGTGTACCAGGAAAAGGGCTGGTACAGATGACATCATACGTAGAGTGAGGGCAAAGCAAAGACCAAACTGGGATTGAGTCACAGCTACAGTTCCTTGTTTGCTCTCTGGGCATCGAGGCTATGCATTGCCCTTTATTCAAGGCAGAGTGCAGTGGTGCCAGGCTAGTTTGTGATTTTTTGCTGCTTCTGCACAGTTTCATCTGTGATCTTAAAAGTATTTGTAGTTCTGTACAAGTCTTTGCAGTATTATAAAAATAATTCAGGCACAAACCCTCACTGACTCCATGTGTTGCTGACATGCTTTATATTCCCATGTCTGTGCCTTTTCTCTTCCTTTTGCCTCTTATTACATGTTCTTACCAAATACATGTGTACTACACTGTGGTGCCTTAGAGACTATGTCAGCTCATGCCAAAGATTCTGTAGCTCAGAAGTAGCAATGTAGTAATTTAGTAATAGTTAGCATTGCTTCTCTGTAGATTTGATTTAAACAAAAATTGCTGTGAATTAGAATTAGTATTTAACTGATTTAGCTTGGTAGTAAATACATTATTAGCACTGCATTTAAAACTAAATATTGGGCTCTCATCAAAACATATATTTGTACATATGTTTGTAATCAATATATTCGTTTAACACACATTAATTGCGGAGTGCTTTAAACCTTAATTGCAATTTCTCTGCTGTTACTGATTGATTCCAAAGAATTAGTGCGCCTCTCATTTACAGGATTAGGAACCCAATATACACAAACAGCCTTCATCTAGAGTGAACTGTAGCAGATGATCCTAAGGAGTTACCTTTCCCTTACAATAGACTTCCCGTCTCAAAAACCTAGGGACTATTAGAGGTCTGTTTCTGTATTTGCTTATGTTTAAGGGGCTGTTGCAGGTTCCAAGCAAAAGTAACTGTTCTAAAACAGCAGCTACGTTAGTTTAGTAATTTGTTTGGATAATTTATCAGATTTATGTTCAAAGGTCAAAAAAACTGTTCTACAAAGCGTAGACAATGAGAGATGCCATAAATTATGATGTATCCAACAAAGATCATTCAGATCAGGTTACTTTTGAATTTTGCAGGGTGCATCCCTCTAAAAAATTACATTAAGTGCACAGAATGCGGTCTATATTTTACATTTGCAACTGATCAGACTTGCCCAAAACCTAAACCTGAATAAAGCAAATCTTAGATTGATTTGACTAATGTTATCGTTGATTGACCAAAGATGTTAAGCATGTATGTTCTTTACAAAATTAGCAGTCAGTTGGCTCAGTGTTTGATTTAAATAAGTATTTTAGCAAAGCCAGATACGCCCTTCTAATTCAGCATGCTCGTCTGTTTTTGCCGTGCACTGACACAGCCCTTCGTTTACCACATTATTTCTTATTCCAACCTGGCACTGCTGAGCTCATGCTCAGTTGCTGAGCTGACAAGACCTGCCCTGGATCAGATGAAGTCCTCCCTCTGCCTCCTACGGTTGAAATAAAATGTAATATCTGATTATTTCATCTTATCTATTTAACTTGTCATACTGCAAAAAAGGAGTTTAGTTAACCAGTTTGGCAATATTATAAAAACAGGTGAATTGGCTTAAATTCTTGCTGGACTTCTAGTTCATTTGTCAGTGAAGAAAAAATTTTGATGTGTTAAATTGTCTTCTAACAATCAAATTCTTAATAACATACCAAATTTTTTTCCTTTCCATTTGTCATTTTAAAAATTTTTGCTAACTTGTATATGTGAATTTTTAACAGGCAGAGTTCAAATTCATGCATGATTAAACATGAAATATTCAAACTAGACACACCAAAATGGAAGTATTCTATGAATATGTAGTATCTGTACAGTTAAAACAACGGACATTATTCTATCCAGATGTCTCTCAGTTCTGTCATCAAATAATAGCTAACTCCATTCAAATCAAGAGAAATCATGAGTATTTCAACATAGGTAATTAAGATAACATAGGAAGTTGGAATAGTTTCTAACACAAAGAAGCTATTTATTTTTAAGTTAATCAAAATACAGACCCATCTGAAATGAAATGTGACATCTTGCTCAAAAATAATAATACATAAAACCCTAGTGTTTGTAGGTTTGCGTATAGTGTCTTTAGAAGATCATCTGGAAAGAACAAAAACAAAACAAGTACCAGTCAGTTAAAATAACCTTTAAACAATCCCTCTTGGACATGGTTACATAGGTACTGTATGTCCAGCCATGTGCATCCCTAGAGCTACTTGTTCACGAGTTTGGGTTGCCCTTTGCCTTCAGGAGATTGAAAATACTCCATGAGAGGCAAGTGGTGTTATAACCGATGGCTGACTTGAGAACTGAGAGGGAAACAGTAAGGCCGTAAGAGGAGGGGGGAGGGAGGAGTTCCTCAGATTGTGGGGTTCAGGAGGTTCTGCAGGATAGAAAAGGTTAAGTACAGGTATTTGCCTGTGGAGAAGGCTGGCAAGAAGTGTTCAGCAAAGGCTAGTCACTGCTGCACAAAACCCCGGCTGAAGGAATAAGCAAGTCTAGAGAAAACTCTTGTATTCATGACATTTTCCTACACGGAGGAACTAGTTTTACTTATTCTGTAAGGCTACTAGTTTATTCAGAAAAGGAAAAGCAGCAGCAATATGAGATCTTTTTGCAATTGAGTGTTCTTTCATTCTTAATCTTCAGCCTACAAAGCAGGTCTTCCAGTACAGCCTGGTAGGCACTAAAAGTCCTTTGACTAGGGACAACCTTCTAGATTTTTCTCCTCCTGCGGGGTAGAGGTGAATACAGTTTCCAAGCAGCAGAGGATGCTTGGTGATACATCTCAGCTGCCAGAGTTAAGTGGGAGCTTTAAATGAAAATACAATTTGCAAGAAGAAATTTCATGCCAGTGGCGTGAAATACAGCCTGATCCTTTTTGTAGCAACACACTTGGGAGACAGCAGTATGTCTTGGGCTGTGTTGCCCCCATGAGCAGGCTGTCTTTCATTCTTTGTTCATGTAGCTATTACCACTACTAAGATGTCAGAATATGCAGAAATTGTCAGTTTCTGGATGAAAAGCAGCTGCCTCAAACTCCACATAAGGCCACTTTGGCATTTCCTTAATAATAATGTTAGGTTCTTCAAGAGAACCTTAGAGATCACTTTCTTAAACCTTGCCTCTCTAAGGAGGGAAGGCATACAGCTCAAACCATTAGAAGGATTACAAACCTCACAGATTGTACAATGATCAGCAAAGCTGGACAAGCAATTACCTGCAGTGAGTAAAATTTCTTCTTTTACATTCCGCTTAGAAGTAAACTGTAGAACATGTAGTTGGACATAGTGCTCACCACGTTGTATGTATCTTGTTCCAAATGCTGGGAGCTGATGCATTTCAAGGTGAACATCTACATGTAGGGATTTCAACTGGTATAAAACATGGCTGGATGCCTTCAGGCATTTTTAATTTTTTAGTTTTGCAGCATAATCCAAATCCTTAGATTTGTCTTTTAATAAAAACGATGAAGGGCGTTTCAGATACTCTTTAGATGCCATGTGCCTCCTGAGAACTGCAGGTTCAAATGACTTATATCGTTTATTTCTATAAAGAGAGTGTTGGAAGAATAAGCTAACCCTTAGAAAACTGCAGTTACCCGGTAGATACCATGTTCTCTGTGTTGGATAGAATGATTTTGTATTTCCCTAAAGGTCAGAGCACATTACATATTCATGTTCTTTATTTCAGCAGAAAACTTAAATGGTATGTTTCGGGGGGCAGTTCATAGTGAAGCTACCCATTTTATAAAACATTTCAATTCATCTTGGAGAGGGAGAGAAAAAAAATGTTCTGAACCTGCCACTGTAATTTAAAAAAAAAAAAAAAAAGACTTCTAGCTCCCAGTCAGTGCTTGCAGTATATCAAACAGTAAAGGGTTGGGTAGCAACGGAGCCTCAAAGTGAAAATGTAGCTGTGTGCAGGTGAGTTGGAAGAGCCTGCGGTGCCATGCAGTTTTACGGACTACTTGTGATGGGTAGAAGAGCCCAGCAGATGTCGGATTCTCTACCGCTGTTCAGCAAGTGATAGGAAGACATGTAGAACCAGGAGGGTGTCTGGGGAGGAACCTTTCTCACACTCACTGTATTTAATTGCAGTGCAGAGCCATGCAGATAAACTGAAGCCAAATTTGGAAGATTAGTTGTAAAGATCCTGCACACTTCTAGTATGTTTTAGGGATAATTTCTTCTACAAATATGCATGTAATAGTTTCATTAAAATTTTCATTTTGAACCAAGTTGATTATCTTTTATTTATATGGCTGTAATGGCAAGGAAACTTCAGGCTTGTAACAGCTTCAAACTGCAGTGTCTATGGTAATTGAACCAATAGTATTTAGAAATACCGTGTTTAAAAAGAAAAAGTATATGTTCTAGTGAGAATTGATAACTAAGTACTTGCTGGTGATAATATTAGAAACAGGAAGGACTCAGCGCTTGTGAGAGAATTCCACAGAACAAAACAAAGTATCAAAGGACAAGATGTTTATGCTAAGAAAACTCATCTATTTGACCCAATTTTTTTCACTTGCCAACTGACACAAGATTCCTGATTCACATTTTCTTTAGTTTGAGCATAGGCACCCTGATTTCAGTGTACATGTTAGTGGCATGAGTTTAATGCATAAAATGGAAGCATGCAGACACTTTGAACTTGAAAAATTTCTGTCCTGGTGTGGACTGTATAGAAAATTCTGAACAAGTCACTTCAGTACTTTTATTTTCCTGTCTTTGCTAATGAGGATCATTTCTCATGCTTTTTTCAGGATCACAACTATACTTTGACCAGTGAAAGCTGATTAAAAGAGCCTTACTTGAGTCTGAAAACCAGATGACAATTAGACATCAACATTTAAAATTAACTTGGAGCATTTGGAATTTAGTTATAGCTGCTATTACCTGACTAAGATAACTTTGTTAAAGTAATCACTGGAAAAGATTTGAAGTTAGTAAGTAGCTGTTCACAGTAAGTGAATTACATTTGTATTTTAATAAACTATTTCATGCTGTTTTAGCAGAGACTGTGATGCAGTCTTCAGATATCACAAAGGTATATGACCTTGTTTCTAGTGGGGTAATATAAGCACCGTAGGAGTAATCCCCTTGAAATCAGTAAGGTCATGGTAGATTTATACAGGCATGTGGTGAAGAAGGACAGAACTGAGAGATGCTATAATGAGGTTTTGCTGTACTGACTGTTGAAAATTTGACCTTGTTACGCATATTTGAGTATGAGAGAATTTTCTCCCTCTCCCTGCCCCCCTTCAGTTTGCAAAGTTGTTTATGTGCTGCTTGTGTATTTTTATGCTATGTAGGTATGTGAAGTGTTTTGCTTCTGCTCTGTGCATCTCTAAATTTAAGTATAGAGGCAACTAAGGACTCAGAAAAAGGTGTTAGTAGTTTTCATGATATCTCCAAGATAAGGTTTTCTTTAAATACTGCCTTTTTAAATGTTTTTAAATTGTCATGTACTTGCTATGTCAACTCTTGGCAGTATGACATGTATTTTAATGCTATTCCTAAAATAATGTCATGGTCTTCTACTCAGAAGTATACTGATCTAGATTCTCCTTAGCTCTTCCATATACTTGCAATCCAGAGAAAGCTGTTCAGCCTTTTTCCTCCTGTATCCCAGTCTAAATGTGGATATTAGCAGCTTCCTTGTGAGGTAGTGCTGATTATAGTTAAGTTGTATTTGTGTTCAAAGTGTTATAAAAATCTGTATCACCTTTCTGCTTTTGTTTCGAATAGTCTTCACTATCTGCCTTAACAAAAGCACAGAGAAGTCTTGTTAGCAGAATTTGCAAATCATCCTTCTAATAGGAAACATATGCTAACAGATAAAAACCAGACTTCAGTATTTGTCAGGGTTTTTTTCTTTGTGTTTACTTTGGGAGTTCTTTGTGTTTTCCTCTGAACAACGTGGCAAGGTCTACTGCAGGTGTAATAGAAAAACAGCTGTTAGACAAGCCAGTAATTGTACTTGCTTCAACTAACAGCCTCAGCATTTCTCAGTGGAAGCAGCCAAATCCCAGGTCAAGTCATCTTCATTAGTGAATTTCCAGCTTTAACCTGTACCCAACCATGTTTCAGTACAGGGTTTCATGAAGTTGACTCAGCAAGTTGTATGAGCCTTCTCTGAATACACATCCTGGGTGGGTTTTTTGGCCTTGCAGTAGGATCATGCATTGGATAGTTGTTTCATTTTATCAGGGGTGGAGGTAAACCTCTAAAACTAGATCACTTTTATTTGAGTTTTTTAGCTGTGCAGAGGCAGTAGGTATGATTTAACACTCTTTATGAATGCAATACATTTATTTTAGCTAACACATCTGGTAGGTACCTAGAGTTAACGTACAGCTCACCTAAGCAGTGTTGTGCTTAGTGTCTTCATCGCAATGCCCAGTTCACCTTTGCTGGCCTGGCAGTCACGGGCTGAGGATGTGTTGGCCTCCCTTGCTGTGTGGACCACGCTGGTCCTTGGCCTTACTGAGCCGTCTTCCAAGTCTCTGGGGCAGAGTTTCCCTCAGTGATTTTTATGCTTCCCCCTGCCCTCCTGCCATGTTTTTTCTCCTTTCTTACTAGTACCATCTCAGTAGTTTCAGTTCTGTCCTTTTTTTTTTTAGTTATTATTTTATTTGTTAACCTTACATAGCTTTGGGCTGTGTACTAGCAGAGTCAAGGTAGCACATCTGTTTCTCCCAAAACTGCACCCTGGGGCACAGATAGCTGAAGTCATAGGCATAGTGAGTTACAGGAAGACATGCAAGTGTTAAATAGCTATATAGTAGCGAGGCCTACATAGAAAACAATGTAAAAGGTAGCCTTATTTTTAATGCATTTTCACATTTGTTGATGACTTATTTCTTTTCCTTTTTGATCTTAATAGAATAGTGAAACTGGGACACCACAATGCAATTTTTCTTCAACAACATGATCAAAACATTAAGAACACTTTAAAGTGGGACTGAAATTGCAGTTGTAGAAAAACACTTCATTTTGCCACATTGTATTTCTTACATACCTGAAAATTTGGATTATAAAAGCAAGAAAAACAATGACTGCTTAAAATGTTTTATTCCAACGTTGTGTATTGCATTTACTTCTGATTTATCTAATTACCTTTCTACTGTGTTCTTAGGAGATTCTTAAGAATGAAAATTATAGAGAAGAAATGAAACAGAAAATCAAGGATGTAGCCGAAAAGGATAAATTGCTTCAGGCCAAGGAATACAAGGAGGGACTTGTTGCTGAACCAGTTCATACTCACGTTAAAGGCCACGCATCAGCCCCTTACTATGGAAAGAAGGAGCCTTCCCAAGATCCAACGAGCACTGCGAGTACCTTTCAGCCAGGTTCCTGGATGCCACCAGGCAGCAGTAGTAGTCATAATAAATAAACAATTGTAATGTACAGATATTGCTAATGGATAAATATTTTGATGGACAACATAAACAGCTGTTATATATAAATGAGTGTGCAATAAAGTAATATTAAAGCAGTTTCATTTATTTTTGCAAACTGTTCAAATAGGCTTTATCATGACAAACTACTGTAAAATGTTTGGGTTTAGTGGAAAACAGGATGTGTTACTAAGTTTGTTTTCAACAGTTGCTGTTCATCAGTTACTTATGAAATCATAGGTAGGTTTTCTAGCTAACTTAAGTTTCTTGAATAATTCTAAGTTGTTTTTTCCTTGAAGACTGATTTGTTTTTAAAATTGTTTTTGACGTCATAAATTTTAGTTAACCAGTACAGTTCAATTTTCCCAAACCTAAGTGTCCGTTTAAGATAGTTCTTCAGAATGCTTGTTCATCCCCTTGGCAGTGTCAGTGTGCTTTCCTCTGTCAAGTGGATGGAAAAGTTGATGTCATTAACAGGAATCAGTATGATGCTACACTGACTATGCACTGCATTAATCTGAGACATTCTTGTAACTTAAATTTAAGAAAACAACATATATGACTAACATTTGATTTGCAGCCAGCAGTAAGCACAGGATAAAATCGGGCTGAGTTAAACTACATGTAACAGAGGTTGGAAGCACTTGGTAAAGCTGCTGGAAAATAACACAGGGTTTGGAACAAGGGACTGTTATAAACATTAAAATAATTAGGTTTTATTTTTGGTGTATGTAGGGGCTTCCCTAAATTACTAGATCTATTTGGCCATCGTTTAGGTACATAAAACATGCAGATTACTTGCTTAGAGACAATGTTTGAGAACTTCAAGTCAAAATAAAGAATACACAATTTTTTGAAAAAAGTATCAAATTTATTTATGCAGTGCGTCCTTTATCAGTTCTCCATGTGTTTTAAGCTATGTAGGTATCAAAGGTGGAACACATACACATTTGACAACACTTGAGACAAAACAGCGGAGACTTAATCCCATGTATTTGTAAAACGCCAAAATGCCATATTCTAATAATGCTTGCTTTGACCCACAAAATTGAAATATGATCAATGATACTTCACATTTACTTTTAAGTCATTTCACTTAGACTCCCCACTTCTAATCCCCTTTGTGTCAGCCAGCTCCATAGGTCTCCTCAGCTGAACAATGTTATTTTAAGGTTTTATTTTTAAACATAATGAAGGACCTGCTGCTAGAAAGCACAAGTCTGTGCTGCTGTTTAGAAATATGCTAAGTGTATAAACCTAATGCTCTTCAGCAGTAAAACCACAAGCTCTTTAGATCTAGACTATTCATAAAAAATTAGGCTTTGACAAATTAATCACTTGTTAGAAAAACATGAATTGGAATTAAGGTTAAATAATTTTGGCATATTTACAACACAAACCCCACTTGGACTTTTTCCAGTATGCCAGCATGTTGCAACCTGGAAGGCAGCAGAGTTTCAAGGGCCATGAGAACAAAGATCCCCAAAATCAGAACAAAGATTAGAAGGTCCTAAATCAAAGGTAGCCAGAAGGTTAGCAAGTAGGAAGTACTACTGTCACCAGCGTGCACATCCTGCTTCTGTACTCTCCTACCACCACCCGCTATAGGTCACTAGGACACATCACACTAGGCCCACCTGGGCCTTTGGTCTCACCCCATTTATGGCTATTCTTTGAGGCATAAGAAGTTTCTGAAGGCAGAAACAAATTAGTTACAAGTGGAGTATTCAGGTGATTGTTAGGGAAAACCAAACAACATAGTAGTGTATTTTGTAGAACACGAGTGGCTTAAGACAAATGAAGGTAATAAGAACAAGCAATAGATTTGGGCTGACTTTAAAAACTGTTAACAGCTGGTAGGTCAGGAAACAGGAAAAGCTAAGTTAGGTTCTTTCTGCAGACAAGCCCCACCATCAGAGACACCACAGCAGCCCCTATGGGCATGCAGCTGAACGCACTGTGGGCCTTAGAGGAAATCAGAACAGGATGCTACCCAACTCTGATGCTAGCTTATCTCTACAGCTCTGCTGAAGATACACCAAAACTTGCCTTTCTCTAATCCCGTTTACCATTCACATAATTTGACAATTTTAAGACACTTGTTAAGTGATAGTTCCGCTAAGGAAAAAAAAAAATCTACCTCTAGAGCCACCCAACAGATGATTATTTTTTAATTTAACATGCAAATTTAGAAAAGCAACCTGCACTAGAACACAAGTAGTAGATTAAGTGACTGTAATAAGTGTCACTCAGGCAAACTTTAACAGAAATCATCTCAGCAGAAAAAAACCACTGATGGGATTAAATTTCATACTTCAAGAAATAACAGGATCAAGTATCAAAGGACAGTTACAACACAAAATGTACAAGTGTTTCATTTAAAAAGTGGATTCTTTGCACAAAGAAGACCCTTTTTTTGCCCATTTAATCCTTCTTTGTTCGTTTGGCTTTTGCAATATTCTCTTGGCGTTTCTGTCTCTTCTTTTGCTCTCGCTCCCTGGCCTCAATCATTTTTGCAAGCTTCCATGAAAGCGCTGCACTAATTACAAACAATGGTGTAAGGGCCAAGATCACTGTAGTGAGAAAGCCATATGGGTCCTTTGCAGCCCACTCCACGATGTATTCAGCCCAAGCCTTAATATCGAACATTTTTTCTGCTTTTCTATTGGGAAGACCCTATGGAATAAAAAACCCAGTAAGTTCTGAGTATTCAGAAAAATAAAAGCACACGTACACGGCAATTACCATTTCAATATAAGTCATCTTTCATTATTAAAGAGCAAGCTCATTTTTGCTAGAAGTTAGAAGTAGTGCATAGTACGTGAAGGTAAGCGTAATATAAACCAAGTGTTGACTCTGCCTTAAAGTACACCGATTACAAAATAATTAGGCGTGTCATCCAACAGAACTTGAGATACAACCAAGAAAAAACTGCTACGTGGAAATAAGGTGAGGTCCGCGCTCCTTCGGGAGAGACGGGAAGGGAGCCCAGTTGGGCTCACTCTCTGTAGTTTTACTGGGCAGGCGAGGGTCCGGGGCAGCGCTTTAGGCAGTAAGCCGGCAGTGCTCGCCAAGTCAGAAGCAACCCGAGAGCCGGGTCGGCAGCGCACGGCGCTGCCCGGGCGCGTCACCCGCCCGGAGCCGCGCAGGTCGACACCGCCCCGGGCCGCCCACCTGACAGCGCCCAGGCGGGGCGGGAGGGCCGGAGCCCCTCGGCCCGCAGCCGGAGCCCGGCAGCCGCCACACGGACACCTTCCCGGCGACTCCCTCCCTCACGACACCGCCGCAGACGCCACTCGGCGTCCCCC
>VFFE01007157.1:631815-658122 GCA_008921705.1 Burhinus oedicnemus | reverse complement strand
CTAAAATCCAGAAAAACTACATACGCCACCTTCCCTTCATCCACTAGGCAGGTGACCTTATCAGAGAGGGAAAGCAAAGGAGTTAAATGGGACTTTCCCTTTGTGAACCCACGTTGACTGTGCCTGGTGGTTGCATTGTTCTTTAAACGTCTTCCGATAGTACCCAGTATCATCTTCTCCATAATTTTACCAGGAACTGAGGTTAGACTAAGAGGTCTGTAGTTCCCTGGGTCTTTCCTGATGCCCTTTTTGTAGACTGGAATAACGCTGGCTAGCTTCCAGTCAGTGGGGACCTCCCCAGACTCCCTAGCCCCTTGGTAGATGATAGAGAGGTGTCCTGCCATAACATCCGCTTGCTCCTTCAGAACCCTGGGATGAATCCCATCAGGCCCCCTGGACTTGTGAACATTCCGCTGATACAGCTGGGCCCTTACAATTTCAGGGTCCACAAATGTGAAGTCACTCTTCCCACACTTGTGCTCCTCTGACTCAGGGGACCAGGCAGCCCACGGTCTGTCAGGATTATTAAAGACTGAGGCAAAAGTCAAATTGAATGTCTCCGCTTTACTTCATCCCTATCGGTTAGATGACCATCTTCAACGCGTATCGGTCCAATGTTTTCTTTAGACCTCCTCTTGCTATTAACTTACTTTCAAAGCCCTTCTTGTTATCTGAAACAATACTGGCCAGTTTCAACTCTAATTGAGCTTTGGTCTTGTGTGTCTCCTCCCTGCATATCTGAACCACTGCTCCGTAATCTTCCTGTGAAGCCTGACCTGGCTTCCACATATCATACAGTTTCTTTTCCTCCTGAGCTCCACAAGGCAGTTCCCTGTTCAGCCAAGCTGGTCTTCTGCCCCGCTTGCTCGACTTGCAACACAGTGGAATTGCCTGCTGCCGGGCTTCTAAAAGGTGGTTCTTAAAGACCGGCCAGCACTCGTGGTCTCCTATGCCCTCAAAAGCAGATTCCCAGGGTAGTCTGCTAAATAGCTGCCTGAGTAGCTTAAAGTTTGTTCTCCTGAAGTCCAGGGTAGCAAGCCTGTTGTCCTTTTTTCTCATTACATGGAAAACTTTAAACCCAACCATTTCATGATCACCGTGGCCAAGACAGCCACCTACCATCACATCCCCCATGAGTCCTTCTGTATTCACAAATAGCAAGTCCAGGAAGACATCTTTCCTCATTGACTCACTGAGTACCTGTGACAAGAAGTTATCTCCTACAGACTTCAAGAATTTCCAAGAACTGCTCATCACAGCAGTATGATACTCCCAGTTGATGTCTGGGAAGTTGAAATCTCCCATAAGGACAAAAGCTACTGATCCAGAAATTTCTCCTATTTGCCTATAAAGTAAGTCATCAGTGGTTACATCCTGGCTAGATGATTAGTAGCAGACACCCACTACAACACCTCCTTTGTTTTCCATCCCCATAAGCCTTACCCAGAGGCTCTCAAGCACATCATCACTAACTGTAAGGGCTGTACAGTCAAACCTCTCCTTATGTATAGTGTGACACCTCCACCTCGCCTGCCCTGTCTGTCCCTCCTGAACAGCCTATAGCCCTCCATCCCAGCACTCCAATTGTGGGACTTTTCCCACCAAGTCTCACTAATACCAAAGACATCGCAGGTCTGGGAGCTGACCAATGCTCCCAGTTCAGCCTGTTTGTTTGTCATACTGCGTGCATTGATGTACAAGCATTTCAGATACGCTCCTGAGCCCTCTGTGCTCCCAGGAGCTGTGTAAATGTTCACACTAGGATTGCTACCCTCAGGTGATGCCATGCCAGCCTTTGGCTTACCTACTGCAATCCTGTTGGCATCCCCTTCTCCCATCAATTCTAGTTTAAACCTGTCTCGATCAGACCTGCTGGCTTATGCCCAAAGACAGGTTTTGCCCATCGGGACAGGTGGATCCCATCAGGCCCCAGCACACCTTGTCTCTCAAAGGCTCTTCCATGGTTTAAAAGCCAAAAATTTTGGTGGAGGCACCGGTCCTGGAGTCAGGTATTGATATCCTGGGCTTGCCTGTTTCTTCTGAAGCCTCCCTCATTACTGGGAAGATTGAGGAAAATACTACCTGTCCTCCTGAATTTTTTAGCATTCTTCCCAGGGCTCTGAAGACTCTTTCGATTGACTTCAGACTTTTTGTTGTGACATCGTTTGTACCCATGTGAAAGAGCAGAAGTGGATAGTAGTCTGAAGGTTAAACCAGGCTCTTTAGTCTTGTGGTGACGTCCCTAATTCAGGCCCCAGGGAGGCAGCAAATTTCCTTGAAAGAGGGTCTGGTCTGCAAATGGGTGCTTTTATTCCACACTGGAGGGAATCACCAATGACCATAAGTTGCCGTGGTTCCCGGCACTGGTCTTAATGCAGGTTTTGTTATGAGGGGTTGGTGTCTCTGATCTTGGCAAGACTGCTTACGCAGGTTCCTCCTCTTTCTCATTATGCACTTCATTTACTATATCCAGGGCCTTGCAACTCCCCTGTAAGAGTATCTTAGAGGGTAAGGAGGGGTACCTCTTACCGGTCTGTGATGTAATCTTCTTCCATCCCTCCTCATCCCTTGTGACACTGCCTTCCTCCTGGCACAAAGCAGATCCAGTACCTGCTTTTGTAGTGATCATTCTGACTTGGCTTCTATGCATCATAGATGGCAGAGTATGGCTCCATTGATCAGTCCCTCTCTCAGACTCTTGAATATCCCTGATTCTGCTCACCTCTTCCTGCCGCTCAGCCACCAAGCAGTGCAGTTCATCAGTCTGGTCACACCTCCTGCAGTCTTGCTTGCAATCACTTCCCACCTCCCTTCACACATGCCACAGCCGGAAACCTGGGTGGTCTCATCCTTGAACAGGAGCAATATCTGTGTGGCTGCATTGGTTCTACCAGGTGCTAGAAGATCAGAAGAAGTAGGGGATACTGCTTTTTGCGGGGTTGTCACTATGCTGCCACACGCCTGCCCACTGCTGTGCGCCTGCCCACTGGGAATACGTATATTCCGGCATCTTTTGCAAAAGTAGATGGCACAATCTAAAAAACCCATTTAGAGAGAAAATTAAAGCAGCTATTTCAGAAATAATAGATATCAAGAAAGGGAAAACTAAGGATTAATTCATATGCTGAAGCAGAAGGTAGGAATTGCAAAGACGTGATGAGAGAAGTAAGCACAGGAGGACGAGCTTATAGGTTATAGCCAGCAGAGTTAAGGATAACTAGGACTTCTGATTATATTCTCTTCTAATGAAAGAATCGGTCCAGGAATAGTTGGAATGTTCAGTAAATATTTATGATCTACATCTGGAGAAGAGTATTGTTTATGGCCTAATATGTGCTTGCACTTACTTATAAAAAGATAGGTCAGGTTTACATATCTCAAAAGGACCCTTTTCCAGGGAAAGAATAACTCTATAAAGAAGCTGGTTTGAAGAAATCTCATAGTTAGAATCAAACAGGAGGTCGAATAGGTGGTCACAGGAGATGTTTTAGATTACATATTTCATGAATATTCTATTGAATTGAAACCAGTGCTTCTAGTGACAATGAGACCAGTTGATGGTGGCACCTGAAGAAAATTTTTGCCTCCTATACTTAGCTTTTATTTCCAATTAGAAAATATAATTTTATCCCCATTGCTTTTGAAACAGTCTTAGCCTATAGTATTTTACATTTCATAATGACCCTCCAAATTAAGGGACAGGATGTTTTTTCTATTCTCTTTCTTTTTATTTCCCAACAATACTATCTTTCATCTAGCTTTGATGATGAGGTAGACGTTCATGCTCTCTGTCACATCTGCCCTAGGTGTTTGGTTTGTTATTTTGCACGTTATATAATGTTTCCTGGAGAAATACAATGGCTTTGGTGTCCTTTTTGAATGGAAGTGTTTCATAATGGCGTTGAAGACTATGATTCAAGCTTAACCTTTATGTCACGTGGATACTGAATTACCTACTCTCAGTTACATTTCAAGACTCCTTCAGCCTAATACAACACAATGCTTTTGATTCTAAGACTTGCCAGTAAATTGTGATTAACAAAGAAACACCTGCATAACTAGGACTATTTCTTCCATTCAAAGTTTTGCTTCATTTCTCTCCTTGAATTTTATGCTTTTTCCTCCAATTTGCCTCTGAAAAGGGAAGCCTGCTGTCATCAGGCATACGTTACAGGAGGCAATGTGTTTTCTCCAAGGAAAGTTTTCACTTCATCAAAAATACCAAGGAAGTATTCCAAAAACAGAAGGCACAATTTTTCCTGCTCTGATTCAAAAACATTTTTCACATTAGTCACAGTCCTTTTCAAGGCAGGGAAAGGGGGGCCCCCTCATTTTCATTCTTAAAACATTTTGAACCAAACAAATATGTTTATACTCAGCCCTGAAGTTTCAACTACTCCGTGCTTGTTGTGTTTATTTAATTGCTCAAACATTTCCACTGGAAATTTTGCTCTGTCCAATTTGGAACAGAGAACAGAAAGACATGCGAGTTCTGGTGGTTCCCACAAACTGCCCCAATAATTGCATTGCCCACTCCAGCAGTGGAAAGAACAGACCTCAGACTCCTCTGATAGATGTAAGATATTCATAACTTCTGAACCAGTTCTGCCTTGCTGATGTCGGTATTGAATTTCCCATCGGTTTGAATGGAAGGAGAATCAAACTCACAGAAATGACAGTGAGAAACACAATGCAAATTTTATACCTACAAAACCATTGCTTACATCAGTCTAGGAGAGGCAGGTACTGAATTGTTTAGCTTTTTGGAAGCTGCTCGTGATTTTACACCACTGGAGAATCTACAGGAAAAAAAAATTGAAGGCTAGAGGAATTGTTTGAATTGTTAATGATTGCCTATGCTGAATTTGCATGTTGGGCAAGCACTTTACAAAATGCTTCTGCCTCAGGGAGCTAATAAATTAAAACAGATGCACATAACCAAGACAGGTAATACAAGTAGGAGGACTTCTTCGTTGCACTGCACTTTTCTCAAAAAGCACGGAATAGTTGTGTCCCAATCCCCTGTATCAGGGATTCAAATTAGATCCCTTAATGCCAGCAGTGGCTGGCTGGTAAGGAGATATTCTCACATATTCTTTGCTCTCTTTAACATCCTGGTAGTGCCAGACAAGTATAAAACAGCTTTAGTGTAACTGAGGATCGGGCTGCCAAAACAGTAGGTTTGTTGCTTTTTTCACAGGAAATGCCTCTATTAGTTTACAAACACTCCCATAAGTCACAGCTGGAAAAAAATGTGTAAGTTAAATATCTTCACTTTGCTGCCATGTGGTAGAAGCTGGGGCCTTATTGGGTATTTGCCCTTTGGAGAAAAATCAGTAATGTGATGTTTGGATATCGTCCAAGTACAATGTCTGCATTTACATTGTATACATCCTTCCTGAGAGGTGCTGATAAGCCACACCCAAATAATTCTGTTTTCTCATGAATCTTCAGTCCTGATTCCAGTCAATTCCCTGGGAGCAACTTTTACCAAGAGTATGACTAAGACTACCAATTTTAGGCTGTGCAAAAGTTCCCCACAAAGAATCTGCATTATAAATAAACCACGTTACCCATTGTGCTACAGGTTTGTCTGTTACACTGTTTAGCATCTTTCACCCTAAGTTGAGAATGCATTAAAAAATGTATTGAACACAATATAGTACATGCAAATGTACCAATGTAGTGATTTCATGAAATGGTATCCATTTGATGCACACTTAAAAATAATTTCTTATTATTTATCCTTCAGTTCTTTGAAATGTTGGCTAGTTCACTAGTATGATCAGTAAATATGGAAAAGAATATGAGATTCTGACATTTACTTTTTCCATTAGAGTGCATCATTTTGTTCACCACCTCTGAAATGTTTTCTTGTAGGCACGTTGCACTTTGGTCTTGGTTACACTTCTCATATATTTGGCGTTCAATACAGAAACTTCTTTGACTGTAACTTAGCCAGGAGTCCTCCCATGGCCCCATTTCTCTGCTAACTGGGGAAGCCATAGTGAGAATGCTATATAATGGTGTGTGCTGATGTATTTTTAAAGCTCTGTTTTTAATAATGCACAAGGTAGGAAATTTCAATCTTATTTTCAGAGATGTTTCTTCTGTCATTTTTCACTTTTACACCCTAATAGGGCATTGAATTGCATAATCTCAAAACATCAGATATCAAGATGTAATATGATGCAGTCAAAACTGAACTGCACTGCTGTGTGTAATAAGCCATGCAGGTATATAAATACATGCATATAAATATATATATATTTACATATGTAATTGTACACATACATATATATATAACACACACAGAATAGTGTTTTATCGTACCGTATTTGAGCATATGTATGGTACGATCGTTCAATATAAAGGAACACTTAACAGTAATGTCTATCACTGTTATCTTTAAAGGCACTTGAGATTATGCTGTGTGAAGACCAGAGGAATTAGATTTAATGTCTGTGCAGAAAGTGGTAAAATAAGAGGGAACTTAATTCTATAAATGCAAGTCTCAGTTACACAAAAGTTTCTTTAAGGTGGGCCTCATTGCATCTGTATTTATGCCTGCTGTAATGTCCTTCTATTTTGTCTAAATGATACAGAGGGGCCATAATGTGGATAAGTCTGTCTTTGTAGCTAGTATTATTGCATTTATATTAAAGGTTTTTATTGTTTTGATTTCGGTTTGGAGGGACATTTCTATATAATTATGTATTATTTGTTTGGTTAACAATTATAGCATAAATACAATGTATTAAATAACCTTACAGGCTGCTGAAACTAGATATAGCTCATACCACTTCAGTTTTCAGGCCACTTCAGTATTATTTTAGCAGTATTGTATGAATCTTTCTCAGTTATGATTTGTGGTGTTTAAGAATGTTATTCTTATTGACCAAAATTCCTTCAACCATTGCATTTTACTTCTTCCCATAAAAAAATAAAGGACAACATAGTGGAATGCTTTCTTTTTACAGTCTA
Source organism: Burhinus oedicnemus (assembly GCA_008921705.1). NCBI lineage: Eukaryota > Metazoa > Chordata > Aves > Charadriiformes > Burhinidae > Burhinus > Burhinus oedicnemus. The sequence continues at coordinate 651,138 of VFFE01007157.1, read as the reverse complement.
CATTTCCTTTTATTTATTGATTTGATTTCTGCAGCACCAATTTGATTTTGTAGTGTATAAGGATACGTTAGTGTTTCTTTAAATCACTTGTGAACCTTTTAATAGCACCCTCTGTGTTTATAGAAGCTGCCAGAAACCAGTCAGAGCAGCAGCATGCCCCTAGCTGTATCTTGCATGTTTGTGTATTATTTAGTAAGTGTGGTTATTTGGGACTCAGTTATACCGCCTGTTTTCTTCATACTGTTCTTGTTGTGGAACAAGCAAAAGACGTATAATGAGCCACAGCTCTAAGTACCTTTCAGCATTTAGCATGCTTAAAGCCTACAAAGTTTCAGTACATTTTTCAGGTCATCAGAATTTCCAACTGTGAAAGCTCCTATTTACATATTCTCCCACAAAAAATAAAGACATTCTATGAACCAACGTTACGAAATCCCACCTACTTTATTCTTTGTATTTCCAGCCCTTCCATCTCTCAGGCCTCATCCTCTTTGAATGCCTGCAGGATAAGAGGGACTATGTAGCATGCCTGGAATGTTTCTAAATCCAGGAACTAGTAGACCAAAGAGGGAATCAGATTCCAGAGCCTAGGGCCTCGCATGGGGAGTACTGTGTTGTTCCAAACTATTTCCCAAGTAGTTTGGAAAGCGTCAGGTCTGGGGCTCTGCTTTTGGGCCACAGCTATCTAACACATGTAGTGATAATGTACAAAAAATGTAAAGGAGAAAATAAGGAATATGTAGTTCCTTTGTCTAAGTATTGGTTAGCAGCTGTAATTCTGAAGGCTAGAAGATTTTTCTCTTCAAACATAACTATATCTTCACAGAGAAGATTCAATACGGTAATGTTTTCTGCTTATTAGATACAGTTAATTGAACCCAGTGTTTATCTATTTAAAGAGCAGAATTCTAAAAGAAATAGGAGTCAGTGTAAAAATGTGAAGTGTCCATCTCAGGGAGATAGTGGCATTTTCTATTATTTGCCTGAGATTTACTCTTAATGCCTAATGCAGTGGTAAGAGCCAAGCGTTTGTCCTGTACTTTGACCCAATACTGCAGATGTGTGCAGGGACTGTGGAAGATACAGGCTTTTTTGTGTACTTGGTTGAAGTATTACATTTCTACACCTGTTCCCCGCTTCCCAAGAGATATAGTTAGAATGCAGAAGTTCCAATTTTTGATAAAATTTTACAAAACAAACAATTAAATGGATTCAGGGCAAATACACTTTGCATAAAGCAGAAATTGAGGGGAGTATGGTTTGGGACAGTTTTTATTTAGGTCAATTTTAAGAGAGTATACTGTATTTTATTTTTCATCTTTTTATTAGCTGTACATTTTTCCATATGAAAGACCATATACCACTACTACCAGTGAGTCAAATTATTTTTATTTGTAAATTCCTTAGTGGAAGCTAAAAGATCTCCTTTCCTAGATCAGACTGCCACCAAATTTTTACCAACAAAACAGCTGGATACTTGAAACTCTCCTGTTTGTGATTGTTAGTGTAAAATAAAGTAGGATGAGCATTACAGAGTAAGTCTATTTGTGGATGCTTATATTGTGTAAACAGGTTTTCCTGTTTACAGTATCTACTTCTAAAGTGAATTAAAGGCAACAAAACTAAATTTTGCCTTGGATGCTGAGAAATTTGAAGCTACCATGGCTACTCAGTCCTTTGACAAATGGTTGTGAAATGAAATGCTAATTTTTATGCCAGGCTAGCTTTGTAGACCATTTTGCTGATATGTATATAAATGCCAGCCCAGATGAAGGGGCAGGACATGCGTGCCAGCATTCTTCTATGCACACACCACTGCTTCTTTTTCATGGAGTCAGAGAAGTTCCTCTGACACACACCTTTCCACCTGCCAGGGCATGAAGAGAGAGCTGTGGGGGGGAAGAATTGCCAGTTTTGGTAGCAGCTGGCTGTTAAATTTGTTTGGCTGTAGTGTCAAACTACATCACCAGTAACTCAGTCATGGAATTCATCTGCCATACAACAGAATGACATCAGGTCTTCTGCATCCACATCCTTTTGGGGATGAGATAGGGTAGGATTCTCTAAGATAGCAAGAATAATACAGAGCAATTGTATTTTAAAGCAAGATTTTAAAAATCAAGATCTGACTCTAACCGTTGCTGATCCTTAGGATAGACTTGGGTTGTAATGTCACCGACCAAGCCTTTCATGTAACCCAGAGTGCAAAACCTCAAGAAGTTTCCATTTGAATCGGCTCTGCTAGGCATCACAGTATCTACCACCTGCATCTTCAGCTATTCCAAGCAAATGGATAGTGCTGTCAGCAATATTGTGGAGGTCAGAGAAGTCTGCTCAAGCAGGCGTCCACAACGAGTTTTCTTTTTCTGTACAGCATATAGGCCGAGGAAGAATCACTTGCATGTTTGTGATATGCCAGGAAACAGCTGTGCCCTGGGAGATCAGCTCCATTCACTCATTTACCCTGTGCAGAGCACTACACATTTTGTCTGCATGGACTTCTCTCTCAAGCTGCTGGCACTGTACCCCTCCAGCTAAGGAGGGCCCTCCTTCCAGAAACAGAGAACTGTTCTGTCCTAATGGTCTCCCATCCTGAATCAGATTCCATTCCTGAATGGTTTTACACGTGCCTCTTCCCCTACTTCATGCACTGGACTTTTTCTTCTCTGCTTCTAATTCAGCTGTGTCTCTGAGAAGCATTGGTGGAAGGATTAATCTTGCCTACCTGCTGCAACTGAGCCCTAATAGCTCCTTAGAGCTACTAGAAAGAAGTGCCAGTTTAAGGATGAGATTTATCTGACTCAACTCAGACATCCAGTTTGGGATAAGATGCACTGTAACCCTGGAAATGCCTGGTTGTTTCTACAGTAATGATAACAGGACTTTGTATGAGTAGATCATCCAAAAACACCTGCTTAAACTTTGGTTAATCCCAAATGTGTGTGCTGCTCCTCTCCTTCTTCTCATGCTGTACCATAACAGTCCTCCCACCCAAAATTAAGTGACTCCTCCTCATTACTCCAGAAGCACATATGGGTGCTTCAGGCACACATACTCTTCAAACTGGACACCTTAAAAATCTAGTATAGCAGCCCTCACAACAGAGAAAATGGTGTTCAGAAGACATTTTTCATCCAATGTAAAATGAATTTGCGCTGTATAGTTTTCATGACTAGGCTAGGCTTGCTTTTCACACTACATAAGCATTTAGTAAAAAAGATTCTCTCCTTGCCTTCAGAAATAAACACAATTTTATGTTTCTATGTTTTGTGTTTCAGTATAGATACTTTCTTTGCCTGCCACTTTCCAGAATGACACTGTGCTTATTGAATTATATCATGAACTACTTGGTGTTGCGTAAACAGCTTTGAAAGCGATTTATAAACCAGAAAGTAACATCCAGGAAAACCTTTACAAATACACAAGGGGATCTTTTAATTACATCTGGAAATTACAAGCATTTGTATTGAGTTCATATGGCAGAAACTAGGGAACCAATTTTTAACATGCACGCTTGGTTAACCTGTTTGTCTACAGAAAAAAAATACCAATAAGGAAAGCAAAATTTATGATATAAAAATAAACATCTTGGTTATCTTCTAATAACAGCAGTTTTATTAATGGCAACATTGTGTGTACAAACGTCTATATGAATTTGAGTTATTGCACGTCGCATAAAGGAGAATAGTCTGGTCTCTCAAGTCAGTGCTGTCCCACTTAACAATAAAACTAGGTAGCGAATGCTGCAGCATCCTGGCAACAGAATCTCCTCGGAGTCATATGATGAGGAGGTGGGATTTTGTGCTCTCATGCACATCTCTGAAGCAAAGCACACGGAAAGACGTTTACCAGCTAAAGGAACATCAGGGTGCCCATCAAATTTCTTTTCTTATTATTCTTTCTCTGGCAGTACAACTCTTCCCTGAGTCCCACTCCCATTATCCAGGCCCCTCACAGGCCTCCCTGCACAGTGTGGGATACGTATGCTGTTGTGACCTATGGAAGAGAATTGCAAAAGTGCTGCATGACCCATAGCTGCCAACTGGGATGCACAGGGCAATCTTTCTTTGGCTTGCTCTCGCTCTTTCCATATTTATTTCACAGAAAGTGTGTGTGCTTCATTTGTGAAATTATTTGTGTTAGCTGTAAGCACTATATAAGTCAAAAGACACAAATTAATATATAAGCTGGCAACATTTTTGAGAATCTTTCTGAGAGTCTCATATCTTGTACCTTCTTGCTCAGTCTCTTGTCCAAAACCAAGGAAACACATAGGACCAGAGCCTGTGCACAGGAGCTGCTCTGCCCCACATGAAGGAAGTATTTCTGTACACAGTGTAGTGCCTTTTGAGTATTCCTGCAGGTGCTTAAGTTGTCTTCTTTTTAGAAGTCATCATCTTGCCTCAGAATATCCTTGAGGTAGCCCAGGAAGATGTTAGTATAAGTAATTCTTGTTACCGGTGTACGTAATTCTTATATAACAAAATCACATATTTTGTTTAGGCTTTGAATATAACTCTTTTCAATTTCACTTTGTTTGGTTCTTGCATGGATAAATACCATGTGGATGTCCCCTGGGGATGGATACACTTGGATTGCATGGGATAGTTCTCACCTTTGGTAGTAAACTGATCGATTTTTGTTCTGTTGTGCCATGTATTTACCTATTCATAAGAAAAAAATGAAACTGACTTTTTTTCTGTTGTCCTACACCAGACTAATGTTAGCTCATTGTTGTATCTATTAAACTTACCTAACATGGAAGTAAAAAGTCAAGAGGTAAGCATATGAGAACCTGACAAGACTCATAACTTTATGCTTGCAAAAACTTTTCAATTTTAGCTATTTTTGGACATGAAAAATGTTTGCTTTAAAAAAACTAATCCATATTTTCTGTTGAGCATGAGTAAAGATTTGTATAAAGAACTCCACTTTAGTGATTAAAATATGAGTATTTATAAGAAGAAACTACCCATCTATATGTAGTTTTAAAATCACATGATTCAGTGCACTTAGATGTCAGTGGAAGAACTTCTATTAATTTCAGTGTGTAGTGGATGAACTGGTGCTGTGTACCTCCATTTTGGGATGTATGGTCTGGTTTAAGCTCAGGTATATGAATGGATATAGATGTCTTCTTGTATTCACAAGTGTAATACTTCAGCATTTTAAAGAAAATGAAACAATGCAAATGGACATTCTCTCCTGCATTAAATGAAGTTCTGTTAATATTTACTTTGAATGGCTGTTTATTTAGTGCAGTTAATGTGGAGCATAGTCTACTTTGTCCTCAGAATGACATTTCCAAGTGCTGAGTAAAGGGCTAAGGAATTATAAAATCAGTTGTTTGAAATTTAGCCAAAGGGATACCAGTTTCTACAGATTGTGTGTATATTCCAGGTATTAAGTAGTCTCTATTTCATTGCTGAAGTGTAACAAACCAGTTGCAAACAGAAGTGTCACAGGATTTTGTCCCCCTGTTTTTAAGAGAGATATTGCATCATGCCTTTTTTCTATAGCTTTTTTTAAAAGTCGTATTGAACAGCAAGCACTAAAAAAATACCTTGCTGAGATTGTTTATACTGTTTATATAGTACTTTCCGTGCACAAAAATATAATTGTGAATCCAGCAGAGAGCACACAAAGAAAACAACCTGTTAGGTTTTTTTTCTTTTTTCTCCATGTTTATTTTATAACATACTGCACTTCTATTTATAGGCTAATGTTTCACAGCACAAGCTGCCCTGGTTTTGGGCAGCTTCCTCGTCTATAGAAAGCTGGTTGTCCTGTGCCCACAGTCCTACTACTTTATTCATTTCTCAGCTTTCTTTTGGACGAGAAATAATTCTAGCTATGTGTGACTGATGCAGGCCACTTTCAGGTGATGAAGGTCATTCTTACTGAATGCACTGTACTCAGTACCTAAATAATTGCTGTGATTTCAGCTAGACGGTCCTAATGTGATTGCACATCACATTATCAATCTTCAGAATAATATTTAGATACTAATCTTTAATAATAGCCATGTATCATCAGTTATATATAAAGCATGCATTTGGGGATATTGGTATATGTCTGGGAGCAGGGCCCATATTTTGTCCATATTATCAGGTTATAGGAAGGTTATGGGAGTATAAGCCCATAGTACTGGTTTTTAATTATTGGTAATAGTTTGTGATTCAGTCAATAAATCTGCTTATAAAATAGTTGTATTGTGAAGCAAAATTAATATAATTGAATTGGTTATTGCTATTGCTGTTATCACGGAGTAACATAATGAGACTAGCTGCTCATGTGGAAGGTAAAAGCTAAGTTCACATGGATTTTTTATAATTAGTTGCTGACAAAGGTAGCTTGATGCTTCTTGTGCTCTCCTCCAGGTAGTCTTTCCATCTGGAATGTATGCCAAAAAAAAGTCCACCATGCCTTTCAGCACCTCTTAGGTCTAAATATGATTTCATGTTTAACACCTACCCTCCTGTTCTCACAGCCATGCTGACCGACATACCTATCTCTGTGGCGGCTGTCGTGGTGAAATACTGGGTGGTCTATAACTGCAACAACTCCTGCATTAACTCAGAAGCAGGGAATAACCTTTTATGGGTGAGCCTGAAAATCCTGAGCCTCAGTGTGCTGCAACCACATACGGACAATGAGTGAAATCTTGGCTTCACTACGTGCAAGTGGCAAAGATCCCACTGCCTTCTTCAGCGTGGCCAGGATTTCACTCATTTGAGTGTTTGAAGTAGTAATCCCTCTCAAAGGCTGACTGTTGTGGAGTGGCATTGGCAGACCAGCGGCTATCCTACTGCCAGTCTTCCCCTCCCAGCCGATGAACTGGAGGCAGCACCTCCTGTCAGGCTCTGGTAAGAGGCACTGATTGAGGACTGCTGTTTCAGGGTACAAGAAGCAGCAGCACAGCTGGAGCAAAACTAAATGTGATAGGCCCAGTTTCAACATGCAGACCTGATTAAAAGTACTACACAGTGGGCATATTTCAATTAAATTTGAATTGAAACAAATGCATGTGTTCAACAGCATTAATAAGGAGAGAGGTGAGAATGAGTCAATGATCTTAAAGGTTTTCTCCAACCTAAATGATTTTGTGATTCTATGATGAGAAAGGAATACAGTGAGCAGGGTTGTGGAAGAAACACAAGGATAAGAACATTATATGGAGTTGCTCTTAATCTTTGTACTTTCTCATTCTTATTCCCATTAGTGTAGTCTTACAATAACCTGTCATGATCTCTGTTTTACAAATGGTGAAATGGAAACAAATGAATGGTGAGAATAAGACATATGGGTTTGAAATTAGCCTTGAAATGTGGCTGCCTCAGAGGGAATCCATACTCCTCCTTACTGCCTTTGTGCTCCCCTGCACCTCTCCGGTGCTTGTGAGGCCACAAAGGAGGATGACTCAAGGAGCTAATCCAGAAGGTATGTAAGCCCCCACAAGTAAGTATTCCTGCCAGTTTAGCCCCTGGCTCTGTGAGGTCAGACCTATCCCAAGAAAAGCAAAAGCAGCTCACAGGAGAATCAGGTGGGAGCAGGACAGCTCTTTTACCAGCAGCTAGCCAGCAGATCAGTTTTGCCACAACATGAAACCTCACTCTTAGTTATTCAGAACTTGGCTTCAGGTATTTATGGCTTCATCCAGAGAATATGCCATCAGACTGCAAAGAAAGCTGCAGGTGTCCAGCACTTTTGAAGAGACAGACTCAGTGTCTAAGGCAAAGCATCTGGAATTAGAAGCTGCTTTTGAATATTTTAATCTTTGTGATTCACTCAGTTAAGAAACAAGCCAGTGGCACAGTCTGAAATACATCTGCTGCCTCCTGCCTCTCAGCCAGGCCCCCTGTGCAGTAACGCTCATGCTAGACCCTGCCGTCTCCCACATACTTTGTGACTCATTCTGTCCCTAAAATTATTTACACCTGGTGTTTTATTAACAGTCTAATGGTTAAAAATATGGCCTTCAGAAGTTTTTAATTAAACCACAATAATTTTCTTATCATAAATCTCTGAGCTTTTATCCTTTGCATGTTCCCAGGTACCTGTATTCTTCCATGACATTTTGCCCTTGACTCTATTTAGCAGCAGGTAGGCTCAGGTGCACACATATGGGGAGGATGTAATGTCCATCTCCCCTACCTCCAGTTCCTACTTCGTATGCCCAGCGTACTCTTCTTTATCGCCGCAAATATGTCTTTAAAATTCCTTCCTTCCATGAAGTTCTCCTCTTGTGCTCCTCAGCATAGGCACATCACTTTTTAAAATTTCTGTACTGTTCTGTGTTGCTGAGTCAGAGCAGAATATCTTTAGACCTGGCACATTGTCTGTGTGCTTTACTAGAACAACAGAGGCACCTGCGGCCCTCATTAATATTACTACTGCCATCGCCTCTCTGGAATCCTTAAACTCTTATTCCGCTTTACAGCATAATCGATTCCCTGTGTATGGGTCTTGTATATCTTCTGGCATGAAATTAGGCAGAGCTGAGTTTGTGAATGTGACATGCATATTGCAGAAACTAAAAGACGGAAGTAAGCTGAGTAGCTAGCCAGCTAGGAATTTCTCTGATAGAGTAGCCATTTAAGATTGCTTTGGTGATAAAGGCATAATATTTACAAAGAAGCATGCTTGCATAGTGTAAATATTGTGAGTATTGTGGGCCTTAAAATGAACACTGCACTTTTGTTTGTTTCACTCCTTCCCCTCCAAATGTATTTGGAGATTGTAGTTGGAGGATGAGCACAAGGTCGATTCTGACTTTTTCCTTAGAAGAAGACCTGAAAGCCACTGAGCGCTGCAGAATCATTCCCTTTGCTTGCTGTTCTGCTGTCCAGTAAATCTTGCTTCTTTGCTTCATAGCCTGTACCCTGGGCATTTGGATTGTCTTCTGTCAAGGGAGGTTTGTGGACTTGAACTCACTGTGGCCAAAGAAGGATCTGAACTTGGATTTCCCACTTCAGGTAAGTGCTCTAGGCATTACGTTGGGTAGATAAGTTACCTGTCCCACGAGGAACGGGGTCTGAGAAAGGTAATAAATGCAATTGCATTTTGTGAAGGATCTCATTCTGTCAGCTTCAGTTAGGTCTGCTTGGAGAACATTTACTGAGCAGGGCTTACATGTCACTCTCCAAGTTTCTGTGGTGCTTGCGTAGTGCTTGCCTGGTTTGGTGGGAGTGGTCACAAATCAGATAGTGCTTATGGGCCTCTAAAGCCCAAAGGCTGTGAGCCTAATTTATAAAATGGCCACTGTGTGGATGAAGGGTGGCATCATAGACAGGGAATTGAAACACCTCAAGCATGCCTAAATCTGATTCTGATTGCTCAAAACCATTGCTAGATCTGACTAAAGCTGCAAGAAATAGCAGGCAGAAGAGGTGGGAGCAGAACGCAGGGTATTCTCCGGACCAAACTCTTCCGCTCAAAGCCCCGCTTCAGCAAAACTTGTGTGTGTAGGTCTGAGTGCTTAAGTTCTCTCAGTGAGTTCAACAGCCTGTTTGGCTGCTGTAGGGCTTTGCTGCATTACTTTAGTCTCAGATTAGATTCTTTGTTCTAAGACATTTACCATTTCTGATTTTGATTCCCAAGGACATTACAGAAAAATGAAAACATCAGTACGTCCAGGCTGTCCGCTGAGCTGATCCACTGAGGAGTAAACTTTGGGTACCACCCAAATGGGACACAATTTATTCCCAGCATTTCAACCTTTAGTGCTTCAAAGAGAAGAGTGGAAATAAATTTTTAGAAGGAAGGATTTGCTTTTCCTGCAAATTCTCTGTTATAAAGTATGACATTATCTTATTTAGTTAAAAATAACTGATTCATTATCAGCTGGAGTACTTGAATAACCAGCCTCAGGTGTAAAGTTTTTGGACTGACATTTCGCATACTGGAGTGCCATAATTTTACTAATATGCTGATAAGCCTTTGTTAGGTGATCTAAAAATATATTTGGGGATAAGGACTTGGTTTTAAATGAGGTTTCAGAGACAAAGTATGTATATCTGTGATTAAATTATACATATGGAACAACACATTTTTTAAAGAGAAATAAAATTTGGTGCTCATGTATCTTCTGTAGCTGAAGCTAGTGAATTCAGATCCTTTCTGTCAATTGTAAGTGATAGGTGTTTCATTCTGTTCATGATTTTGTGAACCGAAACTAGTGTATCCACAGCTCTGGGGTGCCTTGACTCCTACCACCAAGAAATAGTTCCTTTCTGTGAAAGTGCCTGATCTAAACCCTACAGAAGAAGCTGCAAATGGAGATGAAATCAGCTTTGCCAATGACAGCTGAGCTGGCAGCCCATTTTATTCTAAGACAGTTATAGTTGCCTCCCAGTTTTACTGTGTTTTTTTGTTTCATTTTATTTTTGATTTTGTGGAAAATACACAATACACTGTAATGGCGAGCAAAGAATGACAAATGTTGTTCTGCATTCCTGGACAATTACACCAGTCCTAGTAATGGCAAACATCAGAACTACCACCAAATGCCCAAACAGGAGAGCCATCACACGTTCTTTCCTTTGTATTTCTTTGGTTACTAGCTGTGTGTTCATTGTACTAGGACAAAGGCATTCTTTATTTTGTAGGTTTAAACTGAATGTTTATAATATATATTGTGTGATGTTACTGGTATTGGGGCAATGATTAACATACGATAAGCTCCCCTGGGAGCAAAAACATTAAGTTGTTAACAAGTTGCAAAGTGTGCGCATGCAGAGTTTACGGTAAGATATTGGATGTCTGCCATAAAGTGTTTAAGAGTGGCTGAGCAAAAGCCTGCCAGTTAAAGTCCGTGTCACTTTGCCACTAACTGCAGTAGTTTGGGGTTTCATGCACTGGGGAGGGCTACTGGAAAGGATTTTGAGCAAAATTCAGTATTAGCAACCTGGTTTTCTCTCATTCAGGAGCTTAACCTAAAGGACAGCTTAGTAATGTCTTCATGATGAGTGTTTACAAATCTTGTGACAAGAACTTGGGGGGCATTTAAACTCGATGAAAAACCTTGATTAAAAAAAAGTAACAAGGTGAGAAAAGTTTACTGCTCGTCTCCTCGCTGGGGGACAAGACTGGCCACCACCCTGCATTCCAGTTGAGTTACTTGTTTTGGAGAATGTAATTCCTCTGACTTTTCCCCCTGTATGGAAAGAATTTGACCAAAAAAAGACTTCAATAGAAAGCTTCTAAGAAACTACATGTTCTCAGTAGCCAACCAGATGTGTGCAACCAGTGTGCTACGGAGTGCATGGGAGGCAGATGCCATGCAACAGAATTGATTATTTGGCTTTGACTTCCTTAATTTTTAGCCTTCAGAATTATTCTTTATTCTCATTTTAGTCGTAGTGATATTATATTTGAAATGTCTTTGGGCATTTAAATCCATTTGAGTCAGAATTTTCTCTGTAATAAGATCACAGAATCACAGAATGGTTTAGGTTGGAAGGGATCTTAAAGCTAGTTCCAAACACCTTGCCATGGACAAGGACACCTCCCAGTAGACCTGGATGCTCAAAGCCTCATCCAGCCTGGCCTTGAACACTTCCAGGGATGGGGCCTCCACAACTTCCATGTCTCTTCCAGTGTCTCACCACCCTCAGAGTAAAGAGTTTCTTCCTGAGATCTAATCTAAATCTACCCTCTTCCAATTTGAAGCCATTACCCCTCATCCTATCACTACATGCCCTTGTAAAAAGTCCCTCTCCAGATTTCTTGTAGGCCCCTTTCAGATACTGGAAGGCTGCTCTAAGGTCTCCCTGGAGCCTTCTCTTCTCCAGGCTGAATAACCCCAACTGTCTCAGCCTGTCCTCATAGCAGAGGTGCTCTAATCCTCTGATCATCTTCGTGGTCCTCCTCTGGACCTGCTCCAACAGGTCCATGTACTTATGTTGGGGGCTCCAGAGCTGGACACAGTACTCCACATGGGGTCTCACAAGAACAGAGTAGAGGGGCAGAATCACCTTCCTCAACGTGCTGGCCACGCTTTTTTTGATGCAGCCCAGGATGTGGTTGGCCGCCTGGGCTGTAGGCGCACATTGCTGGCTCATGTTGAGCTTCTCATCTACCAACGCTCCTAAGTCCCTCTCCTCAGGGCTGCTCTCAATCCCTTCTGTATGGATCCGTGGCCTGTATCAAGAATAGTGTGGCCAGCAGGAGTAGGGAAGCGATCATGCCCTGTACTCAGCACTGGTGAGGCCGCAGCTTGAGTACTGTGTTCAGTTTTGGGCGCCACAGTATAGGAGGGCCATTGAGGTGCTGGAGCGTGTTCAGAGAAGGGCAACAAAGCTGGCGAGGGGGTCTGGAAAACATGTCTTACGAGGAGCGGCTGAGGGAATTAGGATTGTTTAGTCTGGAGAAGAGAAGGCTGAGGGGAGACCTTATTGCTCTCTACAACTACCTGAAAGGAGGTTGTAGGGAGATGGGAGCTGGTCTCTTCTCTCAAGTAACTAGCAATAGGACAAGAGGAAATGGCTTCAGGTTGTGCCAGGGGAGGTTTAGGCTGGACATTAGGAAAAATTTTTTCACTGAAAGAATTATCAAACATTGGAACAGGCTGCCGAGGGAGGTGGTTGAGTCACCATCCCTGAATACATTTAAAAGTTGCGTAGATATGGTGCTTAGAGATATAGTTTAGTGGTGGACCTGGTAGAGTAGGGTTAATGGTTGGACTGGATGATCTTAAAGGTATTTTCCAACCTAAATGATTTTATGATTCTATGATTCTCTGCCCAGCCTGTATTTGTGCATACGATTGCCCTCACTCACGTGCAGGACCTTGCACTTGGCCTTGTTGAACTTCATGAGGCTGGCACGGGCCCACCTCTCAAGCCTGTCCAGGTCCCTCTGGATGGCATTCCTTCCCTCCAGGGTGTCAACCACTCCACACAGCTTGGTGTCATCGGCAAACTTGCTGAAGGTGCACACCATCCATGTTGCCAACAAAGATGTTAAATAATAATGGTACCAGTACCGACACCTGAGGAACACCACTCGTCACTTCTCACTGCTTGGACATCGACCCGTTGACCACAACTCTTTGAGTGTGACTGTCCAGCCAGTTCCTTGTCCACCGAGTGGTCCATCCATCAAATCCATGTCTCCCCAATCTAGAGACCAGGATGGCATGTGGGACAGTGTCAAACGCCTTTCACAAGTCCAGGTAGATGACATCTGTTGCTCTCCCCTTATCCACCAATGCTCTAACACTGTTGTAGAAGGCCACCAGGTTTGCCAGACGTGATTTGCCCTTAGTGAAGCCATGTTGGCCACCACCAATCACCTCCTTATTTTCCATGTGCCTTAGCAGAGTTTCCAGGAGGATCTGCTCCATGATCTTGCCAGGCACAGAGGTGAGACTGACCGGCCTGTAGTTCCCTAGGCCTTCTTTTTTACCCTTTTTAAAAAAGGGGGGTATGTTCCTCCTTTTCCAGTCAGTGGGAACTTCACCAGACCTCCATGACTTCTCAAATATGATGGATAGTGGCTTGGCAACCTCATCCACCAGTTCTCTTAGGACCCGTGGATGAATCTCATTGGGTCCCATGGACTTGTGCACATTCAGGTTCCTCAGGTGGTCTTGGACCTGGTCTTCTCCTACAGTGGGCAGTACCTCATTCTCCCACTCCCTGCCTTTACATTCTGCTACTTGGGGGGTGTGGTTAGGGCCTTTACCAGTGAAGACTCAGGCAAAAAGTTGTTGAGTACCTCAGCCTTCTCCATGTCCTGGGCGACCAGGTCTCCTGTTTCCTTCCTGAGTGGGCTCACATCTTCCCTAGTCTTCCTTTTGTCACTGATACACCTATAGAAGGCTTTCTTATTGCCCCTGGTGCCCCTGGCCAGATTTAACTCTACTTGGGCTTTAGCTTTCCTAACCAGATCCCTGGCTGCCCAGACAATTTCTCTGTATTCCTCCCAGGCTACATGTCCTTGCTTCCACGATCTGTAGGCTTCCTTTTTCTGTTTGACACTGTCCAAGATCTCCTTGTTCATCCACGCAGGCTTCTTGGTATTTTTGCCCAACTTCCTCTTTGTCAGGATGCATCGCTCCTGAGCTTGGAGGAGGTGTTCCTCGAATATTAGCCAGCTTTCTTGGGTCCCTCTTCCTTCCAGGTCTTTATCCCACTGTACGCCATCAAGCAGATCTCTGAAGAGGCTAAAGCCTGCTCTCCTGAAGTCCAGGGTAGCAAGCTTACTGCATGCCCTCCTTGCTGCCCTAAGGTTCTCAAACTTCACCATCTCATGATCACTGCAGCCAAAGCTGCCCTTGAGCGTGACATTCCCCACCAGCCCCTCCTTGTTGGTGAGAACAAGGTCCAGCATGGCACCTCTCCTCATTGGCTCCTCTATCACTTGGAGAAGGAAGTTGTTGTCAATGCATTCCAGGCACCTCCTAGATTGATTATGCCAGTTTTCTGTGTCAACAGAAAAAGAAATATCTACTTCAGGAGCTGACAATCACTCTCCTTTATGTAGCAGCCACTACCTATGAAATGAAAGAGTTCCTAGTACACTTATATCTCTGTATCAGAAGCCACTGTCACTTGTTGACCAGCTACACAGAATGGCTCCTGACAATGACTGGATGTTGAGACAGGCCAATCTTCTTATCTTTACATACAGTCCCTTCAGTAGCTCATGGTAGACCCCTGCGCTCTGAAAATGCCTTTGAAATTCAGAAATAAAGTGCATTCTGAAAGCTGCAGCAGTAGGCTTTGCATTCAGGTTAGCCAGGCCCAGAAAAAATGCCCAAATGATCCTGTCATATGGATGTGTTCTGGTGAAAGGACAGAAATCTTATCTGTTGTCATGGCATGCACGCCTCAAAGCTAAATTTCCAGGACTTTCCCCTCTGAATCAGAAAACCTGGGGAAGTGCTGGTAGAACAGTGCAGCTCTAAAGAAAGCAGTATTTCTACCATTTCAATGAATTGCTAGAGAGAAATTCACTTTGCTGATCAGACAGTTTTGCAGGTGGCAGTTAGACATGATGCAGTACTTTTCTATAGGGGCAGATCCTTGGTGTTTTACACAGCTTTCTCTGGCCCAGAGAACAGAGGGGATCAAGGTGAATCTTAGCAATGTGTCTGAATACTGGATGGGAGAGAGAATGACAAAGAGGGAGCTGGCAATGGGCACAAATTGAAGCATATGAAATTCCATCTGAACACAAGAAAACACTTTTTACAGTCAAACACTGAAACAGGTTGCCCAGAAAGGTTATGGAGTTTCCATCTGTGAAGATACTCCAAACCCAACTGGACATGGTCCTGGGCAACCAGCTGTAGCAGACTCCACTTGAGCAGGGCACATGGATTAGTTGATCTCAAGAGGTCCCTTCCTGCCTTTAATGATTCTAACAGTGGCAGAGACTCAGGGCAGACTGTTTTCAAGTGCATAATTTCAAAAAAAGCCAAACTAAATACCAGGGCATATTTCATTTCACCAGCACTGACACATACTAGCTGCTGTAAAATTCAGAATGTTTTCTCTATCCACAGTTGAGTTCCACGTTATTGTGAATTCTGTACCTTGCTGTGAAAGTTACTCGGGATTCACGGTAATATGACTTGAGGATTTTTTTTTGTTTGGTTGGATTTTAGTAAGTAAAATCTTAAATTATTTCTCACGTTAATACAACTAGGAAAATACATTACTTTTTATCCTTTAATTTGGGTGAATGACCATTACTATGCTACCAAAACAATGCCACTAAAAACAGCTTATAAGAACTAGGACAAATTTCTAGAAGTTAATCGTATCCTGAAATTAAAATGAAGGAATATTCTTTCCTGAAAAGGGAAATTCTGTACAAGTGCAAAATCATATTGAAAAAGCTACACTCTGAAGACATGTTGTCAAGGCAAGTAACATGATTGTTTGATATTTACCAAGAGTGCATCAGGAAAGAGGGATCTGCTTTCACACTGCAAATGGCTGTTGGTGAAGAAAAAAATGACTAGTATTTATAATACTGAAGAGAGACAGGTACATAATACTGAAGTTTTCATGTAAGCAGAAGTATGAAATATCAGTATAAGCTGCCAACATGTAATTCAGAGAGAGACTTAAGGACAAAATAATAGTCTCACACCTTAAGCTTGCATTTTTTCCTTCATTTTTCCTGTACCTTAGTGGTTTTGGATATCCATGGAGGCTAGATAGAAATGTTACTATCCTTTTAAGTCTCATGCTAATGTTTACTCTGTGTATCATTTATCCAAGAGACAAAAATTATTTTAGGGGACATTCCAGTGTATTGTTTCAGTGAAAAATCTCACATCTGAATAGCCAGCCTGCTGGTTTAGAAAATGACTACTCTAATAAATGCACTTCAGTGTTCACAAAAATGTGTTTTATTTCTCTCTCACCCACATTTAATCAGTACATTAGACTGTAATGGTGCAAAGTCTAATAATGACAAGAATTTGGAGCAAGCGTGCTTTGGCATACATTTCTTATGCAGATAATCTAAAATTTTCAGTAGTTAAACCTTCGTGGTACCTGCGAGCATTACTGTTTTGCTTATAGAACTTATTTTATATTTAGTTTTTTCCTCCTCCTCACTCTCTTGTGCTTTTTTCTTGGAGGTACACTATTTTCCAGAAAAACAATGTTGTTCTTGCCCTAGAGATTCATCTATGCATTGTAAATCAGTTTTAATGACATTTAAAGGGTTGACAGTGTTTTTTGATAAATCAATGTTTCTGAAAATTCTTTTGATGGCACGTGGTCAAAGTATGCTAGTTGTTACCAATAACAGACTAATTCCTCCCCATTGTATTAATATACATTTCTGATATCTATATTGCATATCTATCAAGTTTAGATGAATTAGCTGTTATGTCTGTATAGCTGTTGTGTCTGTGTAGCTTTAATATGAAGGAGACGCTGGTAAATAGTTTGGGGAGTATTTCTGAGACTGTTTTGATGCATGAGATGACCTTTTATTTGTAGTTTACTTTTTAATCAATTGGTGGTTTGTAAAAAAAGTTCCACACTAATGTGGTTCTATTCAGCACGCTTGCTCTGCTGTTACAAAGCCAGCCAATCAGTAAATGGAACACAGGCTAATAAATAATTATTAATCCCCAAATTATGTCTAAGATATCAAAATGAGTAAACCAGGATCTTTTTATATCATTCCCCTTTAAAAGTGTTGTTGCAATATTTGCCAAAACAAAACTGGAAACAATTGCAAGTTACTTTCAATTTTTCTGGTATTACAGTCAATAAGGAAATAAAAATAAATACTCTTAACAATAAGATTCATGCTGTACTAATAATAAAAAGAAAAAAAGACCTCAGGTATCAAATGCCAAATGCAGCTTTAGCATTCATGTCAAAGATGATCCCCTTGCCATCTTTGCTTTTTTAAATCCAAGTTTATTTAGCTAATTGGACAACATATGGCCCAGATTTTGGCTACATTACAGCCTCATCCATTTAGAACGCCAGTGGCCAGTATAACAGCAATTCAGAAGTACTGCCAGGACAGAGCTATTGTAGGCTGAGTCTTAAACATTATCTGCTTCAGGGATTAGCAGAAGCTGAAGTGGAGAAGGCTGGGCAGTGTCAGGAGCCTGGGCCATGAACAACCTGTGGGCAGATGTGCAAGGTGATCATGCAGAGGTTGGTCCCTGCTGTAAGCTACAAAGCTGTGGGGAGCATCCTAGCAGGGTAGTCCATATGTCTGTCACAACTCATGCTGTGTAAGAATGTGCATATTGGCCTTTCCTTAGGATGAGCTGAACTTCTCTTGTACCTCCTCAGTGTAATACCTAATTTGTCAGGTATTAAAGTTCTCTCCTTGGCTGCAACGGAAAGATTCTCACTGACTTTGTTGGGCTTTGGTGATTATCTTCAAAAGATCACCATGGACATATGTATCTAATTTTCTATTTGGGAACTGTGATCTTCCAGCTGTGCTGCAATTACAAAGACCTATCAATTAAAAAATAAAAGTATTTCTTTATGCAATAAACAGCAGCTGACGCAAGCTATCAAGGAGGGTTTTTTTAATCACCATATAAATAGAAGTTCTTAGAACACTTAACACATGCCAAACTTCATTAAAGTCTTTGGGAGTCTGGGACAGAAGGAATGCTGTCTTGTGACATGCTCCGTCTGATGTGCTTCAGATGCAAACCCCCTTCTGGACACTTGCAATAACGTGCCTGTAAGGAAAAGCAAATTCGCTTGCCTTTTGGGATTACTTTTGTAAATTGGCCCTGAAAGATGTTTCAGAAATTATAGCTGGAAGACCTAACTGCACGACTAAAGCCTACGTAGTTTGGACCCTTAAGGGCATCATATCAGACTAGTAACAGTTGTACTGTTAACACATGCTCCAACAACATGCACACATGCTGCATTGTTTAAATGTTTAAATGTTAAGGCCATGACAGCTTTTGATCTTTGCTGTACTTGTGAGTATGTTCAGGGCAATGGCACAGAACAATCTGAGCTTTTAAAAATTCTGCTGCACACTTCTTTCTACTGCTATGAGTGTGAATAACCATGAAATGGGACAGAAATCACACGCAGGCTCACAGCTCACTGCTGTAAGGCAGAAAAAAGGACTCTTAACCAACTGGATCCTATGAGATTTTTTTCCTTAAAGTCTGAGGGTTTTTTTTAAAATGTCTAGTGTGTTAGGTCTGATCCTGCTCCTTACACCTCATTGGAGTTAAATCCTGTTCATCTTGTATTTGTGGGTTTCCACACATTCCACCAGTTTTGGTAGCATTACATTTACCTAAATCTGCAGTACAGAAGATCAGAATCAAAACGAGAATAGAATAGAATAGAATAGAATAGAATAGAATAGAATAGAATAGAATAGAATAGAATAGAATAGAATAGAATAGAATAGAATAGAATAGAATAGAATAGAATAGAATAGAATAGAATAGAATAGAATGGAATGGAATGGAATGGAATGGAATGGAATGGTTTGGTTTGGTTTGAAGTGACCTACAATGGTGATCTAGTCCAACTGCCTGACCACTGCAGGGCTGACCAAAGGTTAAAGCAGGTTATTAAGGGCATTGTCCAAATGCCTCTGAAACACTGACAGGCATGGGCCATCAAACACCTCTCTCAGAAGCCTCTTCCAGGGTATGACCACCCTCTTGGTAAAAAAATGCTTCCTAATGTCCAGTCTAAACCTCCCCAGGCGCAGCTTTGACCCATTCCCATGTGTCCTCTCACTGGATACCCGTGAGAAGAGCTCAGCACCTCCCTCTCTGCTTCCCCTCCTCAGGAAGCTGTAGAGAGCAATGCGGTCGCCCCACAGCCTCCTTCTCTCCAA
>VFFE01007157.1:583547-629934 GCA_008921705.1 Burhinus oedicnemus | reverse complement strand
GGCTTCTAATGTATATAAAGAGAGACCTGATGTGTAGCATATATGACATCAGAAACAATACCTAATCAGCCAGCTTTTTTTTTTCTTTTTTTTTTAATAAAGAAAACAAAGCAATGCCTTTCTTTGTTCTTCATCTCTACAGCAAACTTGTGAGTGGATATTTTTTTCCTCTGTGCCTCTGTGGTGTGTGTGTGTGTATATATATGTATCTATATTGATATGTATGGTAGGTTAAAACTGACTCCCAAGCATGTCACCTGTTTAGAAATTATTTTTGCCTTAAAATAGCATGGATAATGAGGAATTCCCCTGGAGCATCCCAAAAGGAAATCTTATTTTTCAGCTTGGGAGAAATGGCTGCTAATTCTAAACTACCATTTTCATTTATCTACAGCAGAAATGCACATTTTTCCCCAACCATAAAATTTTCTCATAATAGAAATGAGCCAGTCCCCAAGGGTGTGGTTATCAAAAGATAATCTCACCCCAATCTGATTAGAGGCATAAGGCTCATGCCTCAAAATGCTCCAGGGTGTCATTATCTTATGATAACCATACCCGGTATCATGTCTTATTGATTAACTAATAAACCTTCAGCATTATTATTCAGAGGAGGAACTAAGATATTAGCAAGAGATCTGATTCTGGAATGGGAAAGATTCTTTGAAGCTCTCCAAATAACTTCTCTTATTCTGATTTTAGCATCTCTGAAATTATGGGGCCACGGGATGCCAGTTTTTGTTTCTTACTGTTGACTATATCAATGGTATATTAAAATGGAACCATACCCAGATATATACTTAGGTAAAGACACATTTACACTAAACTGTTCCCTTTGCATTTATATTGCAGATATAGGTTACACAGCAGAATAGAATTACGTTCTCTAGAGAGGATTCTGTAGTCCCGGCACTAACTGTGCACTTCATTTGGGGCAGCTGTAAGTTTTGTGTATGGTTACGGTGCGGAGGCACCTCTGTTTGCCAGGGGATTGCTCCCTCCACGCCCATACACTGTATACGAGAAGGGACGGTAACACCAACCCTTGGGCTCCTGAGTCTCCCAGACTAAGTCACCCAGAGCTACAGGTTTGGTACAGCTGTTTATCCCTTAAATCTCCTAAACAGTAGCACAAAGAGGCCTTAAACCATTGCTAGAGCTTTAGCTGCAAAGCCACCTCCCTCTCTCTGCAGTGTAGTTTGTTCTGCATAAAAAAACTACTTAATGATGGGGGACTTTCTTGAACAGGCAATCTGAAGGCTAATGTTGCAGCCAGCAGATTCTGATCTCCTCTGCATCAGTGAAAAGCTGGAATTATTTCACTGACTTCAGTGGAGCAAAACCAGGTTAATAGATACATTTAAGAAGAAAATATGGCTGGTGCATGCAAAAAGAACCTCACAGTGCAACTTCTACATGCTGATGGCAAAGGAGGCAATATGCCCCCTCTGTTAAAAGCTAAATGCTTTTTTGGAAACAAAAGGCAATACTTATATCTGTATTGCAGTCTCATCTTTAGATGAAAATTTAAAATGATGAAGCATTTGATCAAACCTCTCATGTAGGGATGTGCAGCTTACACCTAACAAAGTGATCATTATACAGCAGTGCTATCCACACCACAGTAATCCACTATAATGAATTCTTTGGCAAATTTGCTGTGTCTGTTTTGTTGCCATCCTCTCTGTTAATGGAGAATGTTAATTTCTCTACCTAGCTGGAGCTAGCTGGAGAGTTGTCATCCTGCCCTTGCATGCTGTGTGGCAAAAATAGCTTGCTGTTCCTACTGCCAGCACAGCTCCCTTTGGCTAGTCACAGACAGAATGTGGGTATAGATTGGGCTCCAGAAACCACTAGCATTTGCATTAGTATGTTACCTACGACATCCTGAAGCAGGTTCACTGTTTTCCTTCAGCGTTCTCACAGATGCTTCCACCACTGTCGCAGTGCTGCCATTTTTAATTGGGAATTGCTGAAATCTCTGGAAGAGACAAGATGTTGAGACTGTAACCTGTCTCCGTTCAAAATTTCTTTCAGAGGGTGAGTGACCTTATCCTAGGGCATGCGTTCATAAGAGGAAGGATAAAGCACCCTCTGGAGTATCTGTCTCTCGTCATTGACAACAGGGAAAGAGTCAAGATACCAGTTTGGATGGGATGCCTGGTTTTTATACAGCCAGGCTAGGTGAGGGGATTTCTGCCTTTATTATAACCAAGTCTTAACTGGAACTTGGGTTATTATTATACAGTCTTCATTGTTGCACCTCCTTTCCTGATCCGCATAGTAAATGCTGTTTTGCCAGGCTGCATGCTGTGGAGCTCTGTGCAGCAGAGCTGCCTATCTTCTGCACTTCAGATTTACTGCCAGATGCCAGGCTTGCTCTCAAGTCTCATCGTTCTCTGTACAATGGTTCTCCTGAAAAGTAACGTACAGTTCCTGCTAAAGACACATCCTAGTGAGAACATGTCCCCCTTCAATGGTACCTTTCTGTTCCATTGTTAATTACTATGAATAGAGTTCATCCTGAATCATAATACATATTATTCTTGTCTTGAATAGGTTACAGTCCAGGTGACAGAAAGGGCAGAGGAAGGGCAGCTTTAGAAGGCCAGAAAGCAAAATGCACCCATGAAGTGGTCTTTTTATAAATGTCAAGATATTTTATCACTGTCTTTCAACTCCCTGTGACAATTACAACTTTGTTTTTCTGTGGTGTCTGCAAAGTATTTTTGCAAAAGTGCTTCTGTTTTTGTCCATATTTTTGTAGTGGAAAATGTCATGTTCTCTAAGTATAAGCCTATGTACTATGAGCTTAATCTTGTTCCAAAAATTCTTTTTTTTTTTTTCCAGTTTTTCAAAGAGAAAAAACCCAAATGGTTATCTTGACCACCAAAAATCAAGTCAGTATGTTTCCATTCCCTGAAACATCCTAGAATGAAAAGCACACCTTCAGCACAGTGCAAAGGGATCCCATGCTCCTCATTGTACATCACGCTTTCTACTCATCTTAAGCAACTGCCCACCAGCTGAAGTATATGTAGTAAGCAGTTTTGCTCCATTCAGTAAGATGGACAAGGAACCTAACTTCCAATTGAAGAGAACTTTTTAATTGTCCCGATGCCCTTTTGAAATTTAAGAACTGATCATCTGTTTCCAACAGAATCGCTTTACATGCAGAAAATTTTTAGCTGGATATAAAACCTCTACTCCTTCAAAATCTGAGGCATATCGTTATGAATGAAAAATAGTCTCAGGGCACTCCTTGTCAAATTCAGGCGTACATTCAATGGCAGGGCTGGTTTTTTCCAAGCTGGTCACAGATGTTTTTCAAGCCAACAGCAGACACCGTGAGAATGTCCATTTGCCTTCCTTCCTCTGCATACGACTTCTCTCCCTCTGCTCTTGTTGCTTATTTGCCCTGGCCCTCGCTGTGGGTTCCTGAGCGGTGTCTGCCACAGCGAGGGTCTCAGGTGTGAGCAGCGAGGAGTTCAGAACCCTGCGCAGCCTTCGGAGTGCTTCTACTAGCTACATGAGATTACTGACCTTCCAGCCCCCTTTATTGCCAGCACAGATCACCAGCGACCAAAAAATGACATTTCAATGAGACAAGCACAACACATCTGAATCATGGTGATGACCTGGAACAAGACGTTCTACATTATCACGAGCTGAAATGTGTGTGTGTGTACAATCTTCAGAAACTGGTAATACCTCATTTTAAACTTCAAATTTCCCTGACTTCTTGATCCATTTTCCCAAAATCTTAACAATATTTTAAGCATCTTGGAAGAGCAGAGCATATAAACATACTTTCATTTTCTGCATAATTATTTTAAAAATTAAATATTTAATTAAATCTTTACATAAAATGGAGACATAAAAGATTTTCTATCTGTAAAATACTAATCCAAGGATTCATGTATAGTTTGTTGCCCATTTAAATGTAAAAGTATGCAGATAATCGTAAGGAAGGATTTATTTTTTTGTTTGCTAATTTGTTTGGGATTTCTGTTGGCATTATCCTAGGCAATGTATTGGGTTTGGTACATGGCTACAGTTACAGGGGCATTGCTGTAATGAAGGGTTAAATGTCAGTATCCTCACTATTCCCAAATAGTGCCTTATTCCACAGGTAGTTTCACTGATTCAGTAGGAAAACTTGCACAGTAAAATATTCTTCAATACTAGAAAAGGAATGAGAGGCTGGTCCTGTGCCATTTGGGACACAGTTCTGTCCACTGGAAGTTGGGGTGTAGCTTTAAAAAATATATGTGTTATTTTCATCCCTGCAACAGGAAATGCAACTACCTAAATCAACAGAAAAAAAGGCAACCCATGGAGTTACACATGATGCCTAAAAGTAGTAATGCAAGAGAACTGGTACTTTAAATGCTGTACAGTGCTATTTTAAGCAGAGGTTTTTGGCAGATATTAATTTTTTATAAAGACCACAAAAGTGTTGTTATTGTTGGATAAAAATAACAGCTGCAAGGGAGGCTGAAATTCTTTCTGAGATAACAAAGAACAAAGGAAAGACTTTGCATCAGGATTTGTGTCAGCTTTAACAGCTAAATTGTGCTCTCAGTTCAGTGGGCAGGGCTGCCACTGAAGGCATTGTGTGACCACGTTAGGCCATGCCCAAGGGGGGAATTTGGCCCAAATGGATGAGTACATCCAGGGCTGAGGGCCAGCAGCCAGTGAATGAATTGTGCTTTCATTGAAGCCCTCCAGAAAGGGAAGAGGCTCATCTCTAAGTCTGTGTGCTCTGACAGAAAAGGGAGCAAGAGGGATTTCAGCCATGTCATTCCTCTACCCTGGCTGACAGTGCAGCCCAGCAAACTCCAGTGCTAGCACAAATGAGTATATTGTACCACAAGACTGAGTACCTACACTTCTCCTGAAGAAGTGGAACATACCTGAATGCCATTTTTAGAATGTAGATTGGTTTTGCTACTGCTCAGAAAATGAGTAATATCCCTAATTGAAGTCTTTTGTTTCCAGGTCTAGGACCAAACAAAACACAATACAGCTCCTAGTCCCCTAAGCCAGAAATGGGCCTTTGTGTATGATGTGTATCAGTCTGGAATGTTTATTCTGTGCAAACCAAAGAACAACAGGGTAAAGCAGTGTGCTCATTCCTGAATAAGTTAGTACATGTGCCCTGAAGAGGTTCTCATCTTGCAGACTTTGGTCTATGGCTTTGGAAAACTATATGCTTTTCTAAGTCTTTAACACCCCTTTCTAACACATAGGGCTGGCTCTGCACGTTTTGGCAGTGCAATGTGGAATGAAAAATGCAGATGTGAATCCTCTAAGAATGTATTTTTTTTTAATTACTGGAATATGTGTTTCATTTCACTGCAAAGACAACAGGCAGAAGGGACTAGCAATGTGGAAGTCCCTCAGGGACTGAGGCTAAGATACAATACATCAAATTTTGCCCTTGAGTAGTGGCCGTGGGTCCCACTGCCACAGAGGCAGTGGCTGATCAAGCACCAGTTTTATGGGGTGGTAGGCTGAGTCAGACGGATGCACAGCCACTGCCAGCAGCCACTCACAGGTCACCAAGGTCCTCAATATCAAACTTACTTGGGACCTAGACTAATGCATGGGCCTGTGCATTATGGTTCTCTTGAAAACATGTTTTACCATTTCAGAAACTGATAATATAATTTGCTTCCAGTTACTTTGGATGTACAATGGGTTTTCTTGATTTAAAAGCTTTTCTCCTTTTAGGAATGAAGGACAGAACAGAGTAACTTCATGCTGGACCCTTTCCCACTCTGTGGGTGACTTACAAGTTATATTTTAAGCACAACCTCATGTTTTCCTGGCTTTTGCTTTGAGCTGAGCAATATGGACCTCTGCAAGATACACATCCAAACATGTAAATAAATAAATAAATAAATCACAGACAGATGTTACTGCTGAGCAATACACACCTAAAGAGGGAGTAAAGGGAATGAGAAGATGTACAAATTGTTTGAATATGAAAGACATGTTTGTGGCCCTTCTGTTTGCTATTTACAACTATCTCCATGCTCTCTGATTACTGCAAAGATTGAATATTAAGCTAGACCTGAAGCAAATCAACCCTTGCACCAAGTCTGTAGAAAGCATATGAGGCCCTCATGAGCCACTAGCACCTCACTCCCACACCTCCAGCCTGAGCCACCAATGCCACCAGGCCATGGAGGACAGGAGGCGAGCAGGTAGGGCTAATGAGGTAAGGCAATGAGCTACAGTTCATCCCCAGCATGCTGCAAGTATGGGATAATGGAAAGCAGCCAGGCTAGTCCTAACACCTTTCATCTCCAAACCTTAACTGCCCTGTTTCAGTGATGATCTCCTGTAAGGGAATCCTCCAGAGTCCATTGCACTGGCTTGTTTGAATTCTGTATACCTTTGGCCCTTGTTTTTAATGTAGCACCTGCCCTATGGACCTTGTTGTAAAACTGGAGACTGTTTTCTTTTCTTTAGAAAGGGGTCGACTGAGCATCCAGTGTGCTGCAGATTGAAAACTGGCAGGGCATGACCTGAGGCAGCCTAGAGAGAGATGTTATATTGCTAGCTAAAACGTATGTGAACAGCCTCTCTACTTCTCTTTCTATAAGACCTTTCAGTGTCTTCAGTCTATAGCCAAAAAGAGACTTGGACATTATAATGCTGAAGGTCATAGATCCTGAGTTGTAGGCACCCAATGGCATTTCTAAGATCCAAATCTGATCCATGGGTATGCTGGAAATTTGGCACCTTGGAGTGGGATACGCGGAAGACAGCTGAGTGGGGAGCTGCCAAAGCTGGGCAAGAACACTGCCAAGGAGAGAAGGATATGCTTTAAATTCTATCCTTTGCTGAGAATTGCCCCTACGCTGGGCAACAAAAGATGCCATTTTTTAATCACCCTGCTGAACCTTCTTCTTTCTCTGAAGGAGTAGAGAGCTTCATGATTGGCTTTGAGAAAGCCCATGTTGCCCTGGTGCTCTGGAGCCTGCTGCAAGCCTCTGCAGAATGCCAGCTTGTCTCCATCAAGCTCTTTTCTTCCATGACGTTTGCAGAGGCCTGAAAAAGCCAGGCTGCAGATGTGCAATGTGTACTGCCTGACAAGCTGTCCGTTACTGCCATTTTTCTTGTACTCCCCTCTGTGCCTGCTTATTGTCTCTTTTTTGTGTTAAGACTATAAGGCGTTTAGGGAAGGATATGTCATTTTGCACTTTGTTTTGCTTTTTTGGTCTTTGTATGACATTAGTTCATTGTGGTCCTAGACCAGGAAAGAAATGCCAGTCTTACTGTGTGTGTGTTCTTGCCTCTATTCAGGGAATAGATGCAGCATCACCTGATGTGTAACCAGAACACCAGAAATTATGACTATTGGTGATGAGCTTTTTACAAAAAGTTTGTTGGTAAGGAATTACTTGCTGACTACGATCACAGATAAGTGATTTGGAAATCTGGAGTGGTGGGTAAATTCAAACAGTCTATATACCATACACCGTATATTTATATATGGCCAGCCACCTTTACATCTGAGCAATTATTTGTTGTCTGCTTAAACAGCAGGGAGTGGAAGAGAGAAACCTTTGAGAGTCTTCCCCGGGGATGTCATGGACTTTATGATATCTGGGATAGACTTTGATTAAAATGCTACCATGGCACTGGATGGGAATGGTGCATGAGTTGTCTTATGTGGTAACAAAACTGCTGCTAATCATCAGGCATATATATAATAGCTGGTTTGACCTGTTTCACTACTAAATAAATATTTGGCTTCAGATAATAGTTAACATTAAAAAAGAAAAAATCAACAAAATTAACTTCATAGAAGAATGGCTGGGGGATGGTATCTGAAGGAAACTCTCATGCCCTTGTTTATTTTTATCTATATTGCATCGAATTCATCTCACATAATTTTTGCCATCTGAAGAATAGACACCCAGTTGTCTAGACTCCCTCTCTAGTCTGTGGAGAAAGTGCTAGATGGGACGAATCACCTGCCAGAGCTGCTGTCTTTAGATATCTCTCTCAGATGACATGAATGTCTCTCTGGAAGTGCCTGTTTCTCTCCTTTGTCTGCAAGTGAAGGCTTATGACTACCCCAGCTAAAAGCCTAACTTTTAAACACACGCAGTTGAGTAAGAGCAACCCCACCATTCTTTGTTCACACTCCTCACCTTTCCATCTGCTCTCTTTCACTAGAAATGGAAAAGCTTTTTAAGTCAGGAATTGTATTCTATGCTAAAGAGAGGTAGTAGCACTGTAGTATGCCTCCACTTGCCAGCTCATTGTAATCACCAGGCTCGGGAGGGAACTCCTGAGCTGATGAGACACCTCATTTCCCATAAGATTCAGTGGGAAATGCCAGGGCTCCTCGCTGTGCTGGGTGAACCAGCACCTCCTGGCCTCACAGAGCCCCGAGTGGGATCAGCGGGGGTTCTGCAGGTTACTTGTGACTATTGTGCCAAGTATATACGCATGTGCCACAGGAGCTGAATGAGTAGAGGAACATGTCAGATTTGCCTGGGGCACAGGGATTAGGAAATAGATTTCCATGTGTAAATAAGGAGACAGACATGGAACAGAGATGTTTTTTCATGGGAAGCATAGACTGGCAGAACTGCAGTTACATCCCCTCCTGGAGAGCTCTTCCTTTACCCTGAGTAATTCCATCTGCAGCAGACTTCTAACTTGGGTCCCTTGTAGGATGTGTGGAGAGAAATCAGACTGTGGCTGCCTCTTGCTTCTGCCAATAAAGCAAGAGTCATTCAAATCATCCAATCTTGTGCTCCATGCAATAACAATCATTTGTGGGCAAGCTAAGATGACTGCCAAATTTCAATTTTTCTTAGCAAAAAAATTAATAAACAGCACTGTGAAGCTCATGTAGAGCTAGTCAGCTTAACCAGCTGCCAAACCCTGATCAGTAAAGAAAGCAGATAAAAAAAAATACATTATCACTCCACCTTAGCTAGCCCATGCCACAAACTTCTTTCTCTCCACTTGTCTGCTACTCAGACATTTAGACAGGCTGTCATTATCAGCCACCCGCTGCCCCAGCTTTGCCCCAATTTTTTTAAGCCCTACAGCACTGTCATTTGATGTGTCTGGTGAGAGAATTAAAGTAGATGAAGACTGAGGACACCACTCCCTTAGGTAATGATCTATTCTGATTCCCTCCAGCTATCTTCCTGACAACCCAGTCCTCCTCATCTTGGCCCTACTCCCCTCTTCCACAGACCGAAGAATAATTAAAACTCCTCTACATAAGGCATGGCTTCATTCAACATTCAGCTTAGACTCTGTTAAGAAATGCTTGTGACAGATGGGTATATTCTGTGCCATAGCAATAAGTTAGTTGGCATGCAATAGCCAGCAGGAAAAGCAGACAAAAATACCTGGCATGCAAAGGCCAGGAAGGAAAGGAGGCAAAACCACTGAAGTGTTATGTACTTTTGAAACACAACCTTAAATAAGGCTTCATCAACTTAAACAACAAATGCTAGACTTTGAAATTACTATGCAGGTACTATCCTGAATGCACTCAGCAGAGATAAAATGACTGAAATATATTTCTTGATCCATCAAGTATGCAAGAGTCCTTGGGATGAGATGGGGCATGCAGTTATTTTGGAAATCCATCAGTAGCGCAAGTCAGGAGAGCTGCACCTTGGAGGACAGCATGAGTGGGTCAAATTTCCTTGCTCCAAACCATATTGGAAAGTGAATGGGAGATCTTTAATCAAGTGAAACGCAGTCATGTCAAGTCACCTAATATGGAAATTTTGGGATGAAAGTTTCTAGAACAAGCAGTTTAAATACCATCAGGCTGTCAAAATGCGCATGCTAGGGTGATCCTGGAAATGTTCATTCTCAGAATTTGTTCTTGCTATCAGTGGTAGCACTGCTTGTCTTTGGTGTAATTAGTCACAAGTTTAGATGCAGCATTTGGCAGCAGGAAGCTTCCTTCCTATCTTAAAAATGCAGTCAATGGAATCAAAAGATGTGATCAAAAAAGCCTACAAAACTAATTTTTAACCCACACCCAGTTATTCTGACAAAACAACACTCTCTCAAAAAAGTAGCGTTCTCATGGCTTGTGATATTATCACAGCCTTGGAATGTGTGCACAGCATTACTTGCAGAGTTACTGGTTTTTTTCTTAATTGTATTAAGTAGTTGTTGGATCACATGGTATCTTAACAAGAAAAACAGGTTTGATAAAACAGAACAAATATGCCAGTGAACAGAACGTGTAGGCATAATTATTTTTTAAGAGATAAAATAGGCAAACATGAGATGTCGGGCCAGAATAAGACAGAATGTGCCATGGTTTCCTTAATTATGTGGACACAGTTTCATGTTCTTCAAAGGTGGTACAAAGAATACACACAGGCCACCAGATGATTGTTCTCCTAGCAGTTTTTCTTTGCTATGTATTGGGCAAGGCAACACATATGTCTCTAACCCAGGCTACAAAGGGAGCCCTGGCTGCGGCGAGCCAGGGAACCCTGCAATGTGCATTTATTCCATTCTACAAGCTCCCCATCACTTTCAGTGCAACATAAATTGTCCATTTTATGTCCAGAAAGGAAGACTGTCTGAGAAACTGAGCTACTCCTTTAAGAGTAATAACCAATAGAGCTGTCTTGCCTGGGCAATGAAGGGTACCAGCTGCAGACTACCAATAACTCTTGGTGCGCAAGTTTAAAAGAGGAGGAGAATGGCAACACCCAGTAAAGGGGAAGAATTTCTCACCATGACCAGACTGGGAGAGTGAGCACAAATACGGGGGAGCAGAAAGACTTGTGCTGCCCAGATGTACTGAGGATTCCCAAAAAGATGCTTATTATTTTTTGCCCAGCTCTTAACTCTCTTGGTTTTTTACCTATAAGTGAAATGGGTGACTGCATGGTAAAAAGTTTATTTGTGAAGGCTGCAAACGCTCTACCTATCATGTAGTCCTCAGAGAGATAAACTGGCAACTGGAACAGCTATGTCATTGACTGCATAATCCCCAGATAGGGCACCTGCAGCTGAGGAAGGTCCATGAAGGCACATGAAGGTTTAGACACGACACTCTGTGGCTGCAACTCCAGCTGAGCTGGCTTGAAAGCAAGTAAGATCTAAAAGGTGGATCTAATACATCGGTCCTGTGACTGCTAACAGAGAGGATCTCAACCACGGCTATAAGAAGAGCTCATGTGGGTAAGGGACTGTGGCTGAACATTTCAGATGGTCCCAAAGGTAAGCAAGTACAAGTTTTGTGGGTTTTCTTTTTGGTTTCATGACCTTCATAGGCTAAGTTTTCAGGAGGTGCACTTTAGATATCAAAGGTAATACATCAGCAATTATACAATTGATTAAATTTTATTTGCATGTAAAATCCTATTGCTATTTCACCATATATTTTCATGAACTATCAGATACTGGTTTTTTTCCTGTTTGGTTGGTGCTGGTAGCCATAAGTTTGGGCTTACATGGTGAATGGACTGCAGGGATCCAGCAGGATGGTGTCTGGGTAGAAGTATTGTTATCACCACATGTGAGGTATCCACTCTGTACACAGAGTTACACACGTAACTAGCCAGTTACAGAAGAAAAAAAGAGAATAGACTGTTCTGGTCAAAAGGTCTTGCTTTAGTGGCTAATCAGAGTCTTTCTGCTAAACTCATGAAGAGAACACATTTACCCTCTTATCTGTGGAGATGGAAGGTGGCTTGCGAGAATGAGATCTGCTCAGGATTGGCTAAGGAAGAAGGTCTGAGCTCGTGGATATGCCTCCTAAAGACAGTCATGCTGAGCTGACTGGACCAGGAAACCGAATTTCTTTCATGTGTGGACTTCGCTTTGATATTTCCTGGTCAATAGTTGACCTTCAGAGGAGGTTTTATGTGAACAACTCTGCTGAAGGTATAAACTTTAATATGGGAGACTCCGTCTTTCCTTGCTTGCATCTGTAACTAATAAAGGAAGAGGAGTCGTTTTGCAACCTATGCACTTTACACTCTGTTGCCTATTATTCATGGAGAGACCTGGGATAACAAATGACACACTGAGCAGAGGCAGCGTAACCATTTGGAAGAACACTCTCAGCAGGAAAAGCAGGGGGAGTGTGGGAGAGCACGGGATGACAGAGCAGCCTTGCTCCTCAAAACTGCTTTTGTAAAAACCCTGTTAGACATGGGTGGCCCTGATACTTTTGGTTTTTCTTAAGGGAAATAAGATACAGCAGAGTGTACTGCCTACCAGTGACTGCTAACTATGCCAAGTGATGGGATAAAAGAAACAGTTTTAAGAGGATATTTTTAAAAAAGAAAAATTTAAAAAGATATCGTGTTTGGTATTGTCATATGAGCTCATCGATCTGTGGTTTGTCCTTTGTAACATGAATACCATACCTAATTAAGTCTGAATGCATTTTTAATACATTTCTAGTTTTCTAAGCAAGTCAAAGATTTAAAATGGCACTCTGATGACAACCTGAGAATATGACTTTTCAGTAAGTTGTAGTAGTTTTGCTTAACTTTCCTTCAATGTGTTTGAATGTATAGTGCATGAAGTAAAGTAATGTTGGGATGGAGAGAACAAATACTAAAAGTCAGAAAATTCTCCAACTTCAGGGTGCAGCACTCATTTGTCAGGGCTCACCTTGTATGTTTTACCGGAGAGAGCTAATAACAAACTGCTTTCATTAGGACTGCGTGTACCATATGGTGAGAACACCTTGGGTGTTCCTAGGCCTATAGTCAGCCATCTGAACCATTCTGCTTATCTTAGCGAGGGTGTCAGAGCACATTTGAGACCAAACAGTTTCTAGATCCACCTGCTTAATGTTACGTCTCTTTATCCCCTTCATTGCTCCCCACCGGTCTCCATGGCTATGGTTTCCTTGCTGGAGATTTTCTCCTTGCTCCTTCCCCAGCCGCTGCACCAGCTCCACCAGCTCTTCAGCCCCCCTTCCTCTCCCAGGTATCCACTCCAGTCACTTCCCCAGTTTCTGTGACAACTTCACAGCTCCTGTGGGCTCCCACATTCCCACCTTTGAACTTCGTTGCCGAATCCAACAAAAAAAAAAGCGAGACTTGACAAATGAAATGAAATGTGAAACTTGGGGCAGAGTTGTGAATGTTTTGATGCTGATCGTGCAAAGGATCTCAGCGTGAGCCCAACTGTGTAAGCTGCCTTCTGTAGAGTGACTGGGAGTGTGTGCATCTGCTAATCCTGACTCTGCCTGCATGCAAGGCTGTGTTTATTTTCACTACAGAGCTATTTCTCCTCCCCTTAGTCTCTTTTTTTATCTACCCCTACACAGTGAAGTAGCAGGAGCACTTTAAGCCTCACAACAGAACAGTGTCAAGAGAGTAACAGAGATTAATGCTGGCTGGAGTGAGAGTGAACCAGTGACAAGAGAGAACATTACAATTTAACTATTTGTGATATATATTATGTTTTCTTCAATATCTGAGAGGCATTTGGAGAGGTAGAACATTAGGCCTTTATCAATGCAGTTCTAGACAAATGCAAAGCAGCACACTCAAACAGGTAAAATGCTGCTGAAAATAGTTTTGAAAACATTGTAAGGGGAAATATTGAGTCATCATTCAAGGCCTCTTTTCTGTGGTATGAACGTTACTGCCATTATTGGTGACACTAACTTAGTATTGGCCAACATGACCAACGGGGATAAAATTAGCTGGAAGCCTTTTTAGAGATGCCATCCCAACTGCAGTTATTTGCTGGGAGTGTTACCCACCTTCAGCTGTAGCCTCAAACTTGTTATCGTTACAAAACTCAGCAATGACCAAGTGGCAGTGGAAGAACTGAAGCATGCTATACAGCTCCAATCTCTCTTCCCCAAAGCCCTCTTCCCAACTCTTCTGCTTCTTGCCCAATAACAGAGGTGATTTGAAGACAATCTTACTTTTAGGTAGGACATCTTCCCATCTCTGCTTAAGAGATCAGTAGTCCTAGTGGTTTCTTTAACTCTGTTCTCACAATTAAAAGTGCTGGGAGGCGAAAGCTGTGAATTCAGCCTATGCAGATTGAGATGAATGCATGGGGTGGAAAGTGGAGATAGCTGCTGCTTTCAGTCACAGATGTAGTCAGCCGCTTCTTGCCTTCCAGTGCTCCCACATAGCCGGTGTTGTGGGGACCTCAGCAACCTGATAGCGCCAAATAATTCAGTGTCACGCTCTTGGGTCAGCAAGATCCATTCTAAGGCAAGCACAGGGATAAACACATGTCACGCAGGTAATGGAAAACTTTAATCCAGGTGAGGAGTCCTCTCTCCATTCCTCTTCTGCTTACTCATGGACGGTAATTTGCTTAGGCAATTACGGTGCAAATATAAACCAGTGCTGCAACATGTATGGCACCTGATATTTGTGTTTATGCAAAGACACGACACTAGGAAAAAAATATAACTGCTTATTCTAATAGCATGTTATGCAGCTTGCAAAAGCCTAAAAAGTCCAACAACAAGGTTTAAATTCCCTGTAAGAAACAGGACAAGGACAGCCAATCGTGCTCTCCCCTGACCGATTACAGTGTGTGCTGGGATGCAGCCAGACACTGTGCACCCTGCAAGCCCGGGCAGACCACCAGAGTGAGTGAACTCAAATCCTTGGTTTGGCACTGGAGATAGATGCTTTCTGCTTCTCCAGAATGAACTGTTTGTGCACTTGGTCTTTAGAAGTCCATGGTCCCTGGCCACCGTGCTCTGAATCTCACCATATTTCTGGCAAAGCGAGACTCCAGGAGGGTAAGACGAAGTGATGGAGTCAGAAGTGTAGTATTAAAATATTTCTGTTTGGGGCAATAAGTATGTAGTTGTTTCTCATAAACACCAGACAGATCAATCTCATTTGTTAATTTACTGTGGTGATTGCACAGCCAGGTGGATGTTGGTGATCTTCTAAACCTGAAGGAGTATATAACTGTTTCTTAGATGTATATATATAGGCAAGAAAGACAAAAGACACCGGGACACTCAAGCACTGTAAGGTACGGAGAAACCTATGTGGCTTGATATCCACATTGTTTCAACATCCAAAGGTGAAGTGGGCCTGGAATCTAGTGCAAACCAACCACCACCTGTTTATTAAATAGGAAATCTTTTTAATGACAATGGGTCATAAGAAGGATGCCAAAAGTTCTTCCAACACTAGCTTGTGCACCAGCTCAACACTAGTTTTCTGCACAATCAGCTTTTGCATCTTTTTTATTTATTTTACTTTATTTATAAAATTCCAGTTTCCTTAGCAACAAATCTGGTGTTGAGCAGGAAAAAAAGGGGAATTATTCAGGCCTCCCTTCCTTGCTCCTGTCAGGAGAAAAAAGAAAAGCAAAAAACTAAACCTTAATAGAATAATTATATTTATTGCCCTTTGGATCTTCTCTCAGGGCTCCCCATGACCCATCCCAAGTCAAGAACTTTTCTCTCTCTCTCAACAAACTTTAAGGAGCTTTACTGTGCTTTAGGTATCATGAAACTGATTGATGGTTCATAAACGGAAATTATTTGGTGATTTAGACCAGATCTTGCTGCTGAAGTGTTGGTAAGCTCATACACTAAAACTGAATCTCTCTTTGTGTTAATATGATTCAGACCAGAACACCTGTGTTTAAACAATGTATTTATTAAAGGAGTATTTAGGCTGGGTCTCATTTTTCAGTGACACACAGACAAGCAAACAATTTTTTTCCTCTTAAAACACAGCATATTAACTTTTCTCATTAATTTGCAACGTTGTTAGAAGATGGTGCTTACGACACGTAAGACAAGCATACCTGATCCTAAATGGGTGCTACCGCTTAGTAGCATCAGTGCCTGCAGTGCAGGCAGAGCAGGAAGTATTGAAATTGGAAAGAATTTAAATTCTGGGATGAGTTAACTCATTTCTGTTGTTTTTAACTACTAAAGAAACACTCTTCTCATCTGTACAGCACTAGTTTTATACTTCTTTTTTCTTTCCTGTGAGGAGTGTTCTTGTAAAAATCTCTAACCAAAAGGAGAAGGAAGATACTTTTATTGCACAAGGACGATTATCTTGCACCAGTTTGCAGATCTTTTCATCCTAGAGAACAAAGCAAAGGTGAGAAGCCCAGGCTGGGCCACTGGCTACATCCTGCAGCTCTTACTCAAGCCGAACTGCAATCCACCCTGTCATTATAGTGTTTTGTAGTATAACAGAACCTGTGGGTCAAAATCAAATTTGAACTTCACTGCACACATAAGTATCAAAATGCCAGCTGCTATCCTGTCCTACAGATGTCCTACATTTATGACACGGTATAACAGCTCTTAGTGAAAAGAGGGTGCGGGGGGGAAGCTAAAGGGAAGACAATATGAGCAGGGTTTGCGCAGCAGGCAGGAGCCTTCTCGCCTGCTTAGTTGCTATCAGCTGGCACAGTTACGCAGTACCGGTTACAACTTCAGTCACTGTAATTATAGGTTCAGTTACGATTCATTTGCATTATTTACAATGCTCCAAAGCCTCAGCTGGTCCTGCCAGAAGATGATTGTTTTGGGCAAAATTTTCAGTATATATGTGCAACTTTTAACAAAGTTTGAATGAAACAAGGCTGAAATTAAACTGTTCTGCACTCTCCCTCTAAAAAATCCTTAGGACGGCTATGATACGCAACAGAGCTGCGTGTTCATTTTATTAATGCCTTGGTGCCAGCATAGCTCTGGGTCCGCACTGTGAGTGCTTGAGGCACAGGGACACTCGTTTGGGTGGCTGCACAGCACCCAGGGCGCTGGGAGACGTGCTGGGCACGCGCCGGTGCTGAGAGGG
Organism: Burhinus oedicnemus; assembly: GCA_008921705.1. Lineage (NCBI taxonomy): Eukaryota > Metazoa > Chordata > Aves > Charadriiformes > Burhinidae > Burhinus > Burhinus oedicnemus. The sequence goes on along the minus strand of VFFE01007157.1, from coordinate 613,138 downwards.
GGGTGTGTGTGTAACGGGTGACTGGAAAGGGGCAGTGTCGGGTCCATCTCAGCCAGCTGGGGTGTGAGATCCCGGCCGTGTTTGCATTCACTGGGTGTCTTGTGCAAATTCACACTACCCTGAGCGTTTCTGCTCATGCTCTTCCTCCCCGGCATGCCTGTTTCTCCTCGGTGTCCCCCCTACTGCAGGACCAGGGACGGCTTACATTGCAGTTCGCACTTTTCCCTCTAAACTGTGTTTAGCCTTTTTATACTTGTTGGGCAAAACCCTTGACTAGTGCTTGGGCTCTCCCCGCTTCTTTCAGCTAAAACTGAACGCATTCTTTAAATACTAATGCTGCGCTTTGGGTTCTCCAAGTTCTAAAAGGGACACTAAAATGATGTTAAACTTGCCTTGCTGCTGTTCTTAAATGTACTGCTCTGTCCCGTCTCTCTCTGGCTTGAATAGCAAGGGCAGGTTTCACTTGTGGGTTCTCACTGATGAGCACATCATTATTCTTCTTTCCAGAACAGCAATATTTTTTTCATCATTACAATTGTTCGATTCACCTCATCATCCTTCTTTCACCCTTTCTAACATTAAAAATAACAATAAACTTGAAATGTGTCAGTGAAGCACAGACTGTTCCTTCATTGTCTCATCAGAGAACTGGGACACGGTTTAGTCCATGGTATCAAAAGTAAGGAAATACAGTAACTGATTTGATGCTTTTAATGATCTCCTGGTTTTATTAAATGTTTTTCTCCATTTTTCAAGGGTAAGTCACAGGTATTTTAGCATAATTTTCCACACTTTTACGTATTTACTGGGTCTGAAAACTATTGTTTTATTAATATGACAGATACTGATGAAATAGAAATGTGGAATTTGTGCATAGTACAGAACTGGAAGTGGTACACAAAACTGGCATGGAGATACTGTATATTTATTTAATGGATTTTTGTTTTTATTCTGATAACATCTTGTAAAAATCAGGGCTAATGCAGTTCTCATGAAATTTTCCACAAATTATCTTGAGGCAAGTATGGAGTAATTGGGTGTTGAAAAAACGTACTGCAGAAACAGCTCTAGACAAGTACAGTCTGTATTACTCAGGAAGTTGTAACATGTAAATACTTAAAGTGCATCTTTGAAATATAATGATACATAAATTCCTAGTCTAAGCATCATCAACACAAGGACATTTATTAGCGTGGGTGGAAACATTTTGGAGATAGAGAGCTTGTTTCTTTTTCTCTTTGTTTTGTTAAAGTGAAATATGGCACTAAAAAGGTGATGAGGATCCAGTCTCAGCTTGGAGAAATCCAGAAAGTCCTCAGCATTGTCAATGGCCTGTCAGTGGTTTTATCATGTTGAGTCTGGCTGGAAAACAACAACTTTGTCTATGAAAAAACTCAAAATGTGTTTTATTTCTATATTGGCACTACATAATTCCTTTCATATTTCAAAGAGAAAGTGCAAAATTGCACTTGCCAATTAAAGGAAAAAAGAGAAGCGAGATGATCCCGCAATGACCGGTTCTGCAGAAGCGCTGGTATTTCCAGGCACGGGGCGGGGGGGAAGAGCGGAATCAGCCTCGCTGCCCCACGAGGGCTTTGGCCCCGGCACCCGCCTGTGAGGCCAGTGCGGGCAGCAGCAGCCCCTCTCCTGCAGCCCACCCCCGGCAGCTCTTGGTTAGCTCTCTAAAGTGGAGTATCTCTAGCAGGAAAGCAAGAAGGAGACAGTGTGGGCCTGCGGTTGGGATGTTGGCCGGGAAGGTGGGAAAACCTTTTTGATCCTGATGCCTCCAACCGGCACGGGGGCATCCCCTTCCTTCTCATCCCACAAAATCCACCCTGGCCCGGGGATGCCGTTCACATTTCTGTGGTGTTGTTGCTGTTGTCAAAGCCGTGACATTCCTGGGAAACATTCAGTTTAACCAACTGTTATTTTTAAATGGAAAAAAGCTTTCCTGAAAAATGTTTCCACCTGCTGTGCTGAACACGTACTCGCTCCTGTGCACAACCCAGTCATTTTGGAAGGACCGTTCATGGCAGTTGTTATTTGTGAGACTCTCACCCTGGCCTGGTACCCTGTTATTTTAATTGGGGAAAACAGTAACACAAAACTGAGGGGTCTGTTATGAATTATTTGAGCCCTTCAAGCTGCCACTGACTTTAAAATCAGACGCTTTCTAAGCTTTTATCTCTACATAATCTAACTAAAAGCTACTCAGGTTGTTATTGCTTAAAAGGGAGACACAAAGTTATATTAGACTTCTGTATGAATATTTGCATATATACAACACATACATGAAAATAGCAGAGGGGGTTCTAGCACTGCCAGGGAACCTTTGCACTTTCCTCAGTGCAACACACCATGCGCTACAACACATACACTGGCTTTTTGAGGGGGTTTTCCATCACATAAATCACAGCACTGAGCTACCGCTACAGTACACAGCTTTCCACAAGGCAATGCAAGTACCCACAGCAGGATCAAGGTTGCCAGCTAATCAAAAAAGCAGTTGTTTGCCAAAAAATTTGGCATTTTTTTCTTCAAACTTCTCAGAATTAGTAATGCTGACGACATGTCTGCCAGATTTACAGGAAGAGGAAACTTGCAACACTTGCCTATGGACATTTTTGCAGAGGTAAAAAGTGTTCATTTGGGTTCTTTTTTAAAAATTAAATAGGAGCATACAACAAATGACTGTCACAATTTAAAATATCGCTGTCTTTGTAACAACACAGAGCAAAGCCTGCTGATGCCTCGACTGATCTGACAGAAGCACATCCAGCTAGGAGAGGACTTCCAATGCAAAAAGAGGATAGTAAAGGTGTCCACTTCCATTAGACACCGGCTTGTCAGGAATCCTTTCTCCCACCGCAGCAGCAGCACTAGGGGTGAGTGAAGCACCGCCGCTCGCAAACCAGCCTGAATCCGGGAGGTTTGCACATGTAGGCTGGCCTCCTGCCGCCTCCGCCGAGCACGGCACTCCTCCAGAAAGGAGGGCTGGCAGGGCACGAGGGGCAATTTAGCCTACTGTAAGACCCTTTTTACAGAATTGCTTGGTAATTACAGAAAATACATTCTCATACAGTATTTACATTGTAATTGGATTTATCCAGGAAAATCATTTTAGATTTGGTTTGACAAGGTTTGAATTGCAAAACAAGCTTGGCAACTATACAAATCAAGTCAGCCTGCTATGAGAATGACAGCCTGTTTTGCCACAGTGAGACTTCTTTGTTGGTAGACTCAAGTGCCAAAATAAGCAGAAATGATGTGCTTATTCTCTAGGGGCAAGTATAGGCCAGTGTGTTTTCAGTTCACCATTTGAAGGCCTACCCACAAAACGATATAGGTGTAGGCCCGGCCAGAAGCTCCGTGCAGCTGAGAGGACAGCATGGGAACCCTTGGCGCGTGGGTCCGTGGAGCAGACAGCCATTCTCTCCAGCTGCAGCTCACCTGCATGGGAAAGCTCAGTTCAGACACAGCATCTGCAGGTTGGCAACGTGGCTCCCTCATTTACTGCCTTTTCAGAGGCTGGCCAACGAGCCTAAACCACCACAACCCCGTAGCTTGTGATCCACGACCAAAACTGGAATATGTCTAGAGTGGGGATGCTCGCTCAGGGCTCACCGGTGCTGCCCAGCCCTGCAGAAGACCCCTGACTGCTGCACGCTGCTCCCCTTCCCAGCATCCCACACCAGGGCTGGGGAATCGCTCTGGCAGCCATTTCACCCCCATCTGAAGGGCTCTGTGCCTCTTCCTCCATTACACGCTTGGGAATCATCATAGAATCGTTTTGGTTGGAAAAGACCTGTAAGATCATCAAGTCCAACCACTAACCTCACACTGCCAAGTTACCACTAAACCATGTCCCTCAGCGCCACACCTATAGGTCTTTTAAATATCTCCAGGGATGGCGACTCAACCACTTCCCCGGGCAGCCTGTTCCAATGCTTGACAACCCTTTCAGTGAAGAAATTTGTCCTTATATCCGTGCCCATGACGTGACAGGTCTGTTGCTCTGCTAGGAAAGTACATAATACTCTCTCTTCTTACCACATTAGAATGGAAAGCTGGGGAGCTGGAGCCTGTGAGCGCCCCAACAGGAGGTAACGGGGCCCACCTCCACTAGAAAAAATCAGATAACACTGCTCTAACATAGTAATAAGCCCTTATGTAAGCACTTTTGATGTGAATGTTCACAGACAAGAAAAGGTCTTTGCCAAGGTCCTGTCCTGAACCCCCTAATTAAAGGAGTAGTCCTGCTAATTTTGCAAGATTACTTGCCTAAATACGTACCACTCCTGTGAAGAAAGTGGTGTATTATTTAGCCCTAAACAAATTAGGCTATGCGAAGCAGATTGACAGGTGAGGAGACCATTAAAAGATGAAAAGGGATCACAGAGTCTGTTTTGTTTTGAATGTTTGTTTGATTATTCTTTACAAGGGTACAGAGTGGAAGACATTCTGTTTTTATCAAAAGTAATCCAGCCCTCTCCTAACCATTTTAGGAGGCTAAATAAGCCAACTTAGGGAAATGTCTTTGATTTGCAACTTTCTTTCTGAGGGTGGATGCCATACGTTCCTGGGACGCTCTGCCTCTAGAAGGCTTGTGTCCCCCAAGCACTCCAGCCTGCTCACTGTCCTGAGCTCCTCCTGTGGTGCAGATACATCTGAAATCATCTGGAAAGCTTCTCCCGCTGAACCTGATAGCCTTCTGGGAGACATCTGTGCCACTTCAGGCTAAGCTGGATAAGCAGCAGCTAGAAAACAAAACCTCCTTCAGAAGCATTAGGTGCATTGGTGGCAATGTAAAATAAAAATCGGAGAGGGAGCACGATCATTTCTATTTAAATCATGGTTGCAGTTCCTCATAATTTTCTGCCTAAAGGCACATTTAAAAAAAGTTCAGGCAGTATTTTTTTTGCAGAATCAGCTATAGGGCCTCAACGCTGGGGGTAGAAAAAGAGAAGTTTGCGCTCAGCCTGATAGCAGAGTGCCTCTGCATGTCCCTATAAATTTTGAGTTTACCTTCAGCTGAATGCTAAGTCTTCGAAAACTGGATTTGTGCATGGTCATTGATGACTGTTCATATAAGCATTTGCCAACAGCTGCTAAAAGATCTGCACTGTGCTTTTTATCTTGTTTATCTGCACTTAGGTGTTTAGTGCTCTCAAGCCAGGCAGGTCCTACATCCAGATATCTTTGCCCAAAAGCATGCCTTAGAGAAAAAAAAGGTGTTATTTTTTCCCCCTTCTTGAAATTTTGTCTTTCAGTTCAGTGAAGAGCAGGGATGTTACTAGCTGGTGGTAGTACATTACCTTTCCTTTGTCATCACTGACTGCTCGCAGGCTGTCACCTTCTACCAGACTCCCATGGTATCATATTTTGAAATTTGAAGTGCTTCATAAATGTATTTAATAGTTTATTCTAATTCAGTGAGAAACAATGTAGCAGATCACTTGTTTCACTAAGGCATGAGCCTCAGAACCAACTCAGTCAATGATACAGTATAAGAATATAAGCTTTGGTTTCTAAAGAAGTTGACAAATCAAGTCTAAATTAATGGGAACAAAAGAGATATTTATCTGATTTTCTTTCTGCACAATTACTTTCTGTAATTGTTTGGGCTTTGTTTTATGCACTTTCTCTGGTAATGAATACTGTCAAGGATGCAATGATAGAGAGTCAGGAACCCTTCCAAACAGCATATACTAGTGGTGCTTTTTTACATATACCAGGCGTATCAGTTATTAAAGGTAGGTTTTTAGATTAAAATATAAATTTGGGTATTTAAGGCAATATAAGTAAAAAGCCCTTCAAGGTAACTAAAAGACTCCTTTTTAATTATAGCTTTATTATCACAGGTTTATTAAAATAATTCTCAGTAAAATTAATTTTCTCCCAAGAAACAGAATATTGAATTAAAAGAAAAGTAATTCTGAATCATGTGCTAAGATACGCCGTATTGTTAAATTTAATCAGTAAGCATTGCATCTAAACAGTTCGGTTGCAGAGCTACCCAATTAATGTACCCTTGTTATGGTGAAGTTAGTCTGAATTAAATGCATACTACCAAGAAGGAACTAGCTATTTAATCAGCTCTGTTAAGACAGTAGGTTTTTTAACCTGTTACTACCTCAAGCTGCTACATAATGACGAAAGTATTTCTGTCAGTAAAGACAGGAACTTGGTATCAAAGACTAAGACATCTGTTTTACTACAACTATCCAAACAGCAAATGATTTCTCTTAAACAGTTACAAGGTAAATTTTCTTTGGTAGTGGTTTATCCTAACTATTTTTTTAAAAACAAAACAAATTAAAAAGAAGGAAGAAACAGTTGAATGAGTGGCTCTGACAAACTAACACTAAAGAAATCTTCTTAATTTAACATTGTTGAATGGGTTGAGTGGCAAAGCAGCTTGGAAACCAGAGTGAGAGAAACAGAAAATTTAAACATGCTGTAAGCTTTAAATAAAACATAAAAACATTTTGTGTGTATGTGTATGTGGGGAGGACCATTATGGTGTTTGATATGTGGCATATAATTACAGGAAGTTTGTAGAAGGTGCCATGATACCTGTCAATTATCAGCAGGCAGAAAATGCAGATAACATACATAATTCATCAGCATACTGCCCTTTGTTGTTAAGCCGACTGATTTAGCTCCGTAACATAACTGCTTATTCAAAACAAGACATTTAAATTCAAATGAAATACTGTTACCTCTTCAAAATGGGTTCAGTTATTATACTGATTCAGATGTATATATATGCATTGCTAAATGTTAGCAAGGAAGACTACAGCTACACAAATTTATATGTGTGCACAAATCTGTTGTATTATGAGGAAGAAAAGAGGTGTTACCAGTATCAGTCAGCCCTTATTTTCTTGCATGACAGAATCTGTTCGCCTATTCTGACTTTTAAAAGAAAACATTTAACAATTAAAAATTATTTTAATGTTTGCAATGTTTTTTATGTATTCTGCTAGTTTCATACAAATTATTTCAATAATTTCAAATATACTTAAAAATTGATTTAAAAAATAGTGTAGAGGTCAATTCAGCTTGATTTCTCCTGCTATAGCCTTTAATCGTGCCTGCTTGAAGTTAGCTGGATCTTAATAAAAAAGCCATCTATCTAGATCAGGGCTAGCAGTAAGTACTGATCAGATACTGTGTGGGGGATTTTCATGCTTTCCTCTGAGTAGGAGTGCCCTCACTTAAAATGAAAAAAAGTAAAAAACCCAACATCTACCATGATTAAAAAAGCCTAATAGAAACACAGAGGTTCTGGAAATGATTAGTGTCCATTGCTTGGGTATGAAGAGACAGACAGCAATTAAATGTTTGGAGGGAGACAGACCTGCGATACAACAGAAATTTTTGCAGAGTATAGAAATTTGTATAGAATTTACTATTTCAGAATATGAGAAGGAGAAGACACATTTTAAAATCAAAAGGATATAAAATAGCAAACTCATCAAGGGAAATGCCTTCTACAGAAAAGAATGGCTTTTGCAGTTGGGAGTTCACTCCCACAAGGTGAGTGGGAGCAAAAAGCTCTTTTGTGTAAGTAGGATTTCCACAAAGTTTGAACTGTTATGAGTGATGAGTGCGTTCGCACCCATATATAAAGGAACCTGTGAATGTTCTCATTGTGTACAAAGGTCCATGCTACTGTACCAGAGCTGCCGCTATCTGATGGATGCATTCCCCTTATGAGGAGGCTGTCTGCGTTTGCCTGTGCCGGGTGTGATTCTGGATACGTAGATGTACTGTGCACCTAGAGTACACTATATGCTGTGTTATTGCTAAACAAGCATAAAAACCTTCCACGAGGCAAATGCTTTTTATTCATAAGATTATTTTCCTGGGAAGAATAAGAAAATCTAGTAAATCAGATGACAGGTAGAGACACATGACGTGGAAGTGATCTGAAAAGGAGAAGAAAGGTAGAAAACTGTGCAAGGGATCTGTTCTCTCCTCCTGGGCTGCAGTTATCCAGAGACCCACATTGGCAGCTTGGCCTTGGCCTGTAACCATTTCCAAGCTTCTTTATTTCCATTAGTGGCCTGAATCACACCTTGAACAAGAATAAAATCTCTCACAGCTGAAGGGAGAGATGAATTCCTACCAGTTCAGCATAGTAAAATGTTTTGGGTTAAGTTTTCAAAAGACTGTTGATGGGAATAGCAAAACAAGAAGCAATGAATTATATTCCAGTTTACACCATTTAAAAAAAGGCAAGACAGGCTGCAAAACTAGCTTTGTGGGAGGAGCTCAGGTTGACTTCCTTCCCTGCCTCTGGAGATTCCCCTGGAGCCACAGTACTTTCCTCCCCATCTGCCAAAGTGCTTATCCTTGCCGTGTGGGTTCTGGAGCCAACTGATAACTCAGTGGCTGGGGCATCCTTTGGCTAGACCTGAAGAGAAGTTGCAGGTACTGCCTCTCATTTTATATTTTATCATCCAAACTCATCTCCGACATAAGATGCTGTCTATTTGTTCTAGCAAATGCAAAACTGAATATCCATAATTAAGTTCAGGTTTTGGATATGGCACTTTGGTTAGCTGCAAATAAATTAAAATCAACTTGTCAGCATATAAAACAATATAAATTGTTGCCATATTTGTGTCCAACACATAACATACTCTATTTATCTATCCATAGTAGTACTGCAAAAAGTAAGCAGCATATTTTGAAGCACATGCAGAATAAAGAGTCATTTCTCATAAGCAGGTAAAGCTGTACTCAAATATATGTGCTGCATAAACAAAATATTTATTGTACTCACAAATTATCTGTATACCCTAAATGTAAAAATGACTGTACTACTGATTATTTCCCCTGAGTGCACATAAAATAGTGCCAAAGGGCAGAACATCACCAGACTAGTTCAACCACACCTCAGGCTTCCTGCAGGCTCACAGAGACGATGATCTCCACACACCTATTTGTCTTTGTTGCCCTTTCTCTCACCCTTGGTGATTACTTCACACACATGGCCACTACATGGGAACAAGATGGCAGGAATATGAGGAATGTAAGAGCTGGAAAGCAGCTGCAGTTTGGAATGGGCAGAGGACATTGTCCCTCTGTAGTAAGATGGAGTTACCCAAATATATGGACAGTGGTTAAACAGCAGTGAGGGTAAAGACACTGGGAGGCCGAGAAAACAAAGGAAAAGAAAAGTTTGGGGAGGTCCTTGCTTAAGTTTTGCCACCAACCTACAGACAAGGACACTTTGGCTGCGCTTGATGGTATTTTATTTACCTAGGGTCAGCTGGGTAATTTTTGTCATGCTTTTGTCATGTTTGCACCTCCAAAAGCCTTCTGAAGGGCAAATGCGTTCCTTTCGCATGTACTAGGCTCTGTTGGGCAATGCAGCTACAGCTGTTGTTCAAAGCAACTAATACAGGGTCCCCTTAACAAGTCCCATGACTGTAGTAGAACCTGACACATACTGCTGAAGTATCTCTCCCAAACTGGGATTGTAAATACCTAGTTTCTTTAGATTGGTGGTTCATAACTCATTCTTCTTTACACATTGCAAAGAAAATTTGACAATGAAGGAAAAAGCAAAAATACCTCCCCTGCCCTTCCCGCTGCCCCCCTCCCCCGCCCCCCCCGGCAATTGGAGGGTGTAGGGCTTAGTACTAGCTAGAGATAAAGTATGTAGTAGGGTATTAAACAAAGGAGGTGATGCAGAGGAAACATGAAACAACGTCCCCTAGAGATGTAAAAGATGACCTTCAGGTAGCAGAAGAAAAGTGCATCGCCTAAAATCCAGCATTCTGTCATTTATCAATGCTCCTGCTCATGCATACCAGGAAAAGTTACTTTTAGGTGTAGATGAATGTACGTCTTTGCAACATGTAAAGGCAGTCAGACCAGTGATTTCTGAGGAACAAACTGGAATAAAAGTTTATTCTTTTTATTGCTGACCTATTAAGGATGGGTTTTGAGCATGGACAGAAACTTCTGTCATTCAGTAAAGGTGTCTCCACTGGGTAGCAGTCACGGAGTATGCCTGAGCCAGGACTGAATGTGATTTATAGAAATGGTAATGTTTACAGCTACGCCCTGTTGTTACTAAAATAAAGAGCACAATTGAATACAAATTTAAAGTAATGGGGGAAATTTGATGCTTTATGGCACAAATAGTTCTTTACAGGCAAAATTGCATAACATACTCTAGTCATACAAAAACTATGATTTGTTCTGTGTGAAGAGTTAAATAAGGAATTGTAAATAAAGAAGACACAGTTTCTTCCAACATATCATGATAGGCACTTTATTTACAGTGTCACGTTCTGAAATAGGTCAGAGAATATGTTTTCTATGAAACACTTCACAAATTCTTACCATATTCTTGATATAAATAGTTGATATCCGTGCAATCTCATATTTACAAGTTCAAATTGATACTGAACATCAAGTAATGTTCATATGGCTTGAAGATGAATGTAGCAATCAAAACTAAAACATATTAAAGGGACAAACCTAAGTAATTGCTCTAAAATACTTCCTATGCATAATATACGTAATGTTCACGGACAGTATAAAGATACGACTAGCTGAGCCAAACTCAGAGGGTTTGCCAAAGGAGTGTTGGCTTTCAGGTCTCCCAGCAAACTTGTCAAGGGCTATGGCAGTCTCTGTTCAACTTCCATATTTGACAAAATACAGGTCACAATCCCAGTTACTCAGATGCAGGACAAAGGACCTTAATTCTCCAGTATGCAGTGGTCTGCTGGCAGCTGAGTAACAGGTATTAAGACAGCTAGACTCAGACACATACTAGGCACTTATCATTTTTCAGATTAGTTAAAGTAGCAGCTGCTTTTTATTACCAAAGTTTTCAGATGCAGAACTTCAGATGGCATAAATTATCAAATCCATTGAAGTCAACTAGAGCTATGATAATTTACACCAGATGAAAATCTAAGCTATCATTGCAGATACAGCCTCACGACAGGAATCTTAAATGAGAAATGCTGCCTAGTGGATATAGCAAAAAGTCTGGAAAATCATTTGATCTGATTGTGTCAGTCAGCCCATATGTTAAAAGCAAGGTGTGATAGTCTGGGGAATGCCTGCCAGTTTGTGGATATGATTTCATTGTAATTTAAAGTGCAGATTAGACTCACTGTTTTGTAGCAGAAACAAGATTATATCTATGGAGCTGAAACAGCCTTCAAGAGTACCTCAGCCAGGAATACTTTCAGCCTGGAAGAGCAATTAGGTTGCTGCTACAAAAGAACTAAACATTATCACAGCACTTTGACATAAGCCTGGTGTGTATCCCAGGAAAATCTCTGCAGAAGTCTGAAAGACTTGGGCTCTTTCAGAACAGAAACCTCCTTCAGTGAAAAGACAGAAAGCAAAACTGGGGGAAGGGAGGTGAAGAAGGTTTTGCCTCATTTCCCCGCTGCCACAGATCAAAATTTGTTTCTTCAGATGCCCATGAGAAAGGGGAAAATGATGGTCAAGTGTAGTTGTGCGTAGACCAGCAAATGCTGCGCTGCTTTGCAAGGTCTCTCCTTGTGACTCTGTTGCAACACAAGGAATGCACCTGAGACACAAGATTCCAGTAGGAAAAGGCAAAAATCAACTGTGGAGGAGTGAGGTACTAAGCCATCGTCTCACGACAGTTGTACTTTGCAGCCTCCTGTCTCAGTGAGAGTTGCCAGGCAGAGTCTTTACCATAGAGGGAACACACAAAAAGCCAAAGTTAAAGATAATTCTTAAAAGCACTCAATCCAAAATTGGAGTTCTCAAGGCATGGAAACACAGGATCACCCACCTGAGAGGTTCAGGCGTATGACGTAAGCCCTACTTAGACATTTGACGCTTTGCTTAGCTGTAGATTTCCAGAGTATAAGTATAATTGAACAGCTATCTGATGCCAAGATGGATGAGGAAGGAGTGACATATCACATGTGCTCCTCAATGAGTGGTGACAACTGAAACTACAAAGAACATGCACGGCAGTCTGATGAGAATGTAAAAGATAAAAAATACCCTTAAAAGAGAATAAATAATCTCCTCAGTAGTTAAAATACTGCTTGGGAGCTTAGTGAGAAACTGGCTTCACCTGAACAGAGGCTAAGCCCTGGAGCTACTGATACCAAGGGTAGCAATTAGCGCAGCTCCCTCCTGGTCAGTGCTGCAATGATGAGGTGACCAGTGCTACTTCCATGACACTACTGTGCCTCTTCCTTCTCTTGATTTCTTGACATTATGCAATTTATTAGTTTCTTCAACATGGGATGGGAAAACACAAGGTCCTTTGTGATGCTTTTTTTTTCTTTAAACACATCTCTTCCTTATCAGTATCAAAGTAACTGAAGAAGTTGGGGGACTTGTATAGGATACCAAGGCCAACTTTGCACCAAAAGGCTGTTAAGAAGGATTGCTATCAAGTACAAGGTTTCAGCTTGGAGGAAGCTTAAAAGAAAAATTCAGATAATCAATCATAAAGAAAAATGAGTGGCAACAGAGATACAAATACCCAGTTCTTCTTAGGGACTACTCAGAATGCTGATCTCATTCAAATATGCTCCCCAACTTATTTTAAGTTTCTTATATAATTACATTCTGTTTTCAAGCTCTTGTCACTGCACAGGCGTCCCTTTTGTATAAGTTCATATTCAGGTCAAGTTCAGAGAGGCTTCATAGCCATCAGAGACAAGACATTGTCCTTCTGCCAATGTGGTTTTGCCCCAAGCTGCAAGAAGGCTGAAGTAGCCATTGTAAGGGATATTTGCATTTTTTACTACTTGCAGAAAGGAAGTTTTCAGCCATGCAATGATATCATTTTAGTTTTCTATGTACAAAGAAGGAATTGGTTTGCTGTAAATAACGATAAGCTAATGTTACTAATTACATCTGCACTTTTTATTTGAAGGACTAAATATCACTTTACAAACAAACGCCCAAACACAAGTTGAAAGTTTTGAACAAGGTAAAAAATCAAGTGTCAATATGGGCATACCCTTGGTGCATTTAAAATCATACAGGCATACAAGACTTACTACATGAGCTAAGGCTCTTAATCCGAAACAGTATTCCACCTTCTGTATATGACCGCAAGCTTGTATAGTAGCACAGAATCACCAGATACACTGTTAATTCACAAGACTGTTGCTCAGAAACTGGAATAAACAAGAAAAAGGATTCCTCAAATTCCATGTGCGGCTGCCTATCCTCTGTGTACATCTTTAGAACAGGCTTTTAAGCAGTCTGGATCCCTTGCCACACTATACCACTTACAGACAATTATGCCCTTTCTTAAACTGCTGCAGCTGCACTGAACCTCCAGTACAAACATTAGCATCCATAGCCAAAAAACTGGATCATGAAGTAAGCCCATAGTAGAGCTGAAGTAAGAACCAAACCCACCTTGGTCGCCATCACAGATAAGGCTAGAACATCCACTGTGACCATCTGGGCTGATCTGTTTTGTCATAGAAGTTCCTGAGATTTCCTAAACTACTGCTGAGTTCAGCTAGAATATGTCTTTTAAGAAATACATCTGTTGAGGTTAAAACTACTAGAGATGGAAAACCCATTATAATTTTCATTAAACTTCTCCAATGGTTAACTGCTCATTATTTAGGGAAAATTGTACCACTTGGTTCTATCCTAAATTTTTCAGCTTCAACATCCAGGAATGGGATCCTGTTATATCTCTGTCAACTAGGTGGAAAAGTCAGGTATTAAGTTTCTGTTTCATTGAAGATACTTTTGGACTGCAGTCAATACACTTTTCTGGCTGATAAACCAAACAAAAAAACTTCCTTGTATCACATCATATGAATCAATGATTTTTCTGGCTCTTCTCTCAACCCTTTCTGTCTACCAATAAACTTCTTGAATCCTAAGCTGGACTAAGCACATTCCAGTAAAAGATGTTTCAGTGCCAAACACAGAAGTAGCATTGTCTTTGTAGTCCCCAGAAATTTCTGTTTGTATAGCCAAGAATTACATGAGGCGTTTTGACCAAAACACCATATTTGAGTTCATTCATTGTTACCTTCCTCAGCAAATCTCTCTGCACCTCTTCATTCCTCCTCCAAATCCCCAAATAAAAACTTGTTAACAGAAGAAAAATTCCAACCAGTATTTTCAGTTCTTCTTAGGTCCAGCAAAACACAAATTTCTGAAGATGAAACAGGCAACAGCATTAACTTTGCCATAACGTGACTGATAATTAGACTATGGGAATTATCCGCAGACATGGTTTTATTCCCTTATTTATTGCCAATGACACCAAGCTGTGTGGTGTGGTCGACATGCTGGAGGGAATGGATGCCACACAGAGGGACCAGGACAGGCTTGAGAGATGGGCCCATGCAAACCTCATGAAGTTCAACAAGGCCAGGTGCAAGGTCCTGCACCTGGGTCACGGCAATCACATGCACAAATAAAGGCTGGCTGGAGAATGCATCAAGAGCAGCTCTGAGGAGAAGGACTTGGGGGTGTTGGTTGAGGAGAAGTTCAACATGAGCCAGCAGTGTGCGCTCACAGCCCATAAAGCCAACTATATCCTGGGCTGCATCAAAAGAAGCATGGCCAGCAGGTCAAGGGCGGTGATTCTGCCCCTCTACTCCACTCTTGTGAGATCCTACCTGGAGTACTGTGTCCAGCTCTGGGGTCCCCAAGATAAGAAGGACATGGGTCTGTTGGAGCAAGTCCAAAGGAGGGCCACGAAGATGATCAGAGGGCTGGAGCACCTATCCTGTGAAGACAGGCTGAGGAAGTTGGGGTTGTCAGCCTGGAGAAGAGAAGGCTCCAGGGAGACTTTATAGCTGCCTTCCAATACCTAAAGGGGGCCTACAGGAAAGCTGGAGAAGGACTTTTTACAAGGGCATGTAGTGATAGGACAAGGGGTAACGGCTTTAAACTGAAAGAGGATAGATTTAGATTAGATATTAGGAAGAAATTCTTCACTGTGACGGTGGTGAGACGCTGGAATAGGCTGCCCAGAGAAGTTGTAGATGCCCCCTCCCTGGAAGAGTTCCAAGGCCAGCCTGGATGGGGCTTTGAGCAACCTGACCTAGTGGGAAGTGTCCCCGCCCATGGCAGAGGGGTTGGAACTATGTGATCTTTAAGGTCCCTTCCAATAGCTGTACCAATAGACTTGTTCAGAAATGATCTGGAGCAATTTTGTAGAGCTCTGACTCTTCATACTAGTGAAGCTGGAAGAGACAAAGAAGAATGAGCGCACAGAAAGAGTAAGACGTACTTTTTTGTTGATTCCCACTAGTTTTAAGGCTGCCTTGCATAAGCTGACTTAGCGAAAAGGTCGCCTGTCATGGGGATTGTCTTCATAGGGGAAAAACATGGTCTGCAAACTCCCTGCCCTGGTTTGGTCCTCAGATTACTACCCACTACTGATATTTCAAGTAGGTGGTGATGAGGTAGCTACCAGAAGTCCAAGGGCAATGAAGAATGACTTTAGGGCCCTGAGATGGCTGGTTAAGGGATCAGGAGCACAAATAGTGTTCTCCTCTATCCCACCAGTTGCAGGGATTGATGGCAGGAGGAGCCAGCAAATTAACTCCTGGCTCCGAGACTGGTGCAACCGACAGAACTTTGGTTTCTTTGATCATGGGTTGATCTACAGGTCACCAGGCATGATGGCAACAGGTGGAGAAAGCCTAACCCAAAGGGGAAGAAAGACCCTGGGACAAGAATTAGCAGGGCTCATTCATAGGGCTTTAAACTAGGTTTGAAGGGGGACGGGGGTGAAACTAGGATTACTAAAGCAGAGCCTGGGAGCAGCATACCAGTGCTTCTGCGTAAAAGTGTTAGCAAGGTCTTGCAGTCTGTCTCAGTGATGGTGGGGGATGGTGATCCATGTGGTAGTAAAGACATGAGGGGTAGTGATAGGATGGTAACTACAGAAGTGTTGAGCACAATGAGGTGGGAATTAGGGCTTGTCCCCCCAAAAAAGGGGCAGGACAATTAGCCCAGCTGAAGTGCATCTACACTAATGCACGCAGCATGGGGAACAAACAGGAGGAGCTGGAGGCCATTGTACAGCAAGGAAACCATGATATAGTTGCCATCACAGAAATGTGGTGGGAAGACTCACACAAGTGGAGTGCTGTGATCGATGGCTACCAACTTTTCAGAAGGGATAGGCAAGGAAGGAGAGGTGGTGGGGTGGCCCTCTATGTTAGGGACAGTTTTGAATGCCTAAAACTTAACATTGTGAATGACAGTGTCGAGTGTTTATGGATAAGAATCAAGGGAAGGCAGACATAGTGGTGGGAGTTTGTTATAGACCCCCCAATCAGGATGTAGAGGCTGACAAAGTATTCTATAAGCAGCTGGCAGAGGTCTCACGATCGCTTGCCCTTGTTCTCGTGGGGGACATCAGCTTCCCAGATGTCTGCTGGAAATGTAACACAGCAGACAGGGAACAGTCCCGGAGGTTCCTGGAGTGTGTGGAGGACAACTTCCTAACACAGCTGGTGAGGGAGCCAACTGGGGAAAGCGCCCTACTGGACCTACTGTTTATTAACAGAGAAGGTCTTGTGGGGGACGTAAAGCTTGGAGGTCGTCTTGGGCAGAGTGACCACGAAATGGTAGAGTTTTCAATTCTTGGAGAAGCCAGGCGGGGAGCCAGCAGAACTGCCACCTTGGACTTCCAAAGGGCAGACTTTAGCCTGTTTAGGAGCATGGTTGAGGTGTCGCTTGGGAGACAGTCCTGAAGGGTAAAGGTGCCCAGGAAGGCTGCTCATACTTTAAGCAGGAACTCTTAAAAGCACAGGAGATCATCCCCATGTCCCGAAAAACGAGCCGATGGGGAAGAAGACCAGCCTGGCTAAATAGAGAGCTTTGGCTGGACCTCAGGAACAAAAGAAGTCTACATTCTTTGCAAAAGGGGGTTGGCAACTTATGAGGAATACCAAGATGTAGTGAAGCTATGCAAGGGGAAAATTAGAAGGGCCAAAGCCCAAGCAGAACTCAGCTTGGCCACTGCGGTTAAAGATAATAAGAGGTTCTTTCAGTATATCAACAGAAAAAGGTAGACTAGGGAAAATGTAGGCCCACTGATGAATGAGATGGGCGCCCTAGCAGTGGAAGACACAGAGAAGGCGGAGTTACCGAATGCCTTCTTTTCTTCGGTTTTCACTACTAAAGTTGTCCCTCATGAATCCCAGACCCTGGAGGCAAGGGGGAAGGTCTGGAGAGAGGGAGATTTTCCCTCAGTTGAGGAGGACTGGGTTAGAGACCACCTGGCCAAGGTGGACATCCATAAGTCCATGGGCCCTGATGGGATGCACCCGCAAGTGCTGAGAGAGCTGGCAGATGTTGTTGCTAGACCACTCCATCATCTTTGGAAGGTCATGGGGAACAGGAGAGGTGCCTGAGGACTGGAAGAAGGCTGACATCACTCCAATCTTCAACAAGGGCAAGAAGGAGGACCCAGGGAACTACAGGCCGGTTGGTCTCACCTCTGTCCCTGGGAAGGTAATGGAGCGACTTGTTCTAGATGTCATCTCCAAACACATTGAAGAAAACAGGAAGTTATTGGAAGTGGTCAACATGGATTTACCAAGGGTAAATCATGCTTGACCAATCTCATAGCCTTCTATGATGTTATAACTGGTTGGCTGGATGAGGGGAGAACAGTAGATGTCATCTACCTTGACTTCAGCAAGGCTTTTGACACTGTCTCCCATAACGTCCTCATTAGGAAGCTGAGGAAGTGTGGGCTAGACAAGGAGACAGCGAGGTGGATTGAGAGTTGGCTGTGTGACAGAACTCAGAGGGTTGTGATTAATGGAGCAGTGTCAAGTTGGAGGCCTGTAACCAGTGGTGTCCCCCAGGGGTCAATACTCGGTCCAATCTTGTTCAATATATTCATCAATGACCTGGATGAGGGGACAGAGTGTATCCTCAGCAAGTTTGCTGATGATACCAAACTGGGAGGGGTGGCTGACACTCCAGAGGGCCGCGCTGCCATCCAGCGTGACCTGGACAGGCTGGAGTGCTGGGCAGAGAAGAACATAATGAGGTTCAACAAGAGCAAGTGTAGGGTCCTGCACCTGGGGAGGAAGAATGCCAGGCACCAATACAGGCTAGGGGTGGACCTGCTGAAAAGCAGTTCTGAGGAGAAGGATCTAGGGGTCCTGGTAGATAGTAAATCATCCATGAGCCAGCAATGTGCCCTGGTCGCCAGGAAGGCCAATGGAATCCTGGGCTGCATAGGGAAGAGTTGGCCGGTTGGTCGAGGGAGGTCATTCTTCCCCTCTACTCGGCACTGGTGAGGCCACAACTGGAATACTGTGTCCAGTTCTGGGCTCCCCTGCTCAAGCGGGACAGGGAACTACTGGAGAGAGTCCAGGGTAGGGCAACAAAGATAACTGGGGGATTGGAGCACCTCCCTTATGAGGAAAGGCTGAGAGAGCTGGGACTCTTTAGCCTGGAGAAGAGAAGGCTGAGGGGAGACCTTATTCTTGCTTATAAGTATCTAGAGGGTGGGTTGAAGGAGGATGGGGGCAGACTCTTTTCAGTGGTTCCCAGTGACAGGACGAGGGGCAACGGGCACAAGTTGGAACACAGGAAGTTCCATTCAAACCTAAGAAAACACTTCTTTACGATGAGGGTGACAGAGCACTGGAACAGGCTGCCCAGGGAGGTTGTGGAGTCCCATTCTCTGGAGATTTTCAAGACCCGCCTGGATGCAGTCCTGAGTAATGTGCTCTAGGCATTCCTGTGTCAGCAGGGGAGCTGGACTAGATGATCTCTAGAGGTCCCTTCCAATTCTGAAAATTCCATGATTCTGTGATTCCATGAAACCTGCTGATGATTTGATTATAGTGTAGTCTTGAATGACAGCAAATATATGTGTGTATATATATATATATATATTTGTGTATATAGTGAAAAGGCTATGCAAGGCAAAGAAAGGGTAACAGAAATAGTGATGCACCTACCGTATAAGACACACTTAAAAAGACTGGCTAAAGGTTCAAAAGTAGAGTAAATCTATAGCATGAGGATGTTCTAGCACTAGTCTGAGATGCCATAATAAAGCTGTGTAAGCATGTAATGTAACTGAACGTTTTAGAGATGATCAGACCCATGATATACAAGGAAACCCAGGAAAACAGATTGGAAGCTTAGACTCCCCTAAAACAAAAGGCTGTGTTTGACAGATAATACCATTTTGAGAACACCTTGCTCAACTGACCTTCAGCGGCTCCAAATCTGTGTGTCTTTTCCATTCTTAAGCTCTAGTATTTGTGGAGGGCAGACCAAATGTACAGGTAAAAAGGACAGTCTGCTTTTGCTGTTCACAGATGGCTTAATAGTTAGCCACAAAACACTTGTCTGCTTGCACCCAACTTATTAAATTCATCTGGACTGCATCAATGACTTATTTACATCCCCAATCTTTTTAGGTCCTTTATGAGTATCGTTAATAATTTTGTACAATCTTTGATGTAATTTAAAACAAACACTAAATAACACACGGAGAAAAGCAATTCCTAAAATAACCCTAATATAAACATACTTGCTCAGTTAGAATCGTCCATTTACTATTTTGTTTTTGGCTGTCAGTTAACCAATCTTCCATTAATTATCAGGTCATATTGATTAAATTAGCATGACATATACAAAGTGTCATGCAGTGGTAAGTCAAAATGTTTGGAAGAAGTCTAAATATTACATAAAGACTATTGTTACGTAAACACTATCAAGTGTGTTGCTTAATAAAACTGTGGTCAGATCTGTTTTTCATACACCCATATTGACCAGCGTTAGTTCTACTGCTTTCCTTTAATAGCTTACCTATCAGTTATATATTTTTTGCCTACATGGATACTGTTCAACAATCATCTGGATTGTCCTCTTTACCCTGTTTACTGCCAGTACTTTAAACTTTGTCAAATCTTCTGGACTGTTTTTCCCAGTTTCAAATTTATTGAAAACAAACAGTAGCAATACAGATAGCTATTTGGTCAGTTTGAATATAAACACTGAATTAAAGTTATCTGAACGTGTTACTTTAACAGCTAACACGCTCCTGAGTTACTGCTGGTATAGGATGTGTTTTCTCACCTTGCGAAGTGATAGGAGTTTGAGGTTTACCTGTATGCTTCAAACACGTCAAAAAATATCTGAATTCAGATTCAGTCTTTTGTGTTTTACTAGCAACATTTCCATCATTTCTATAGATCCGTATGACTCTTAGGACTAACACAACTCTCCCTAAATATACCACTTCTAGCCATGAGGGCAGCAAGGGACATGAATGATGCTGTGTTCTTTGCAGACGTAATTGCCATTTACGGCACTGACTCACGGGAAGTAGTAACTCTACATAAAATATTCCATCAGACTGGCTGATGTGTTATCCCAAGATGGTGTGTTGAGGCAATAAAGAGCAGTCACTGTTCTGAGCATCTGTTGAAAGGGCAGAGTCAGCTTAAAATCTAGCCAACTTTCAAAAGTTAGTTAAAAACAGTTCTATACTTTCCTACGCATCTCCTAAACGACTTGGGAAGCTTACTTACAGAAACACGTCTTTCCTGCTATGTGACAGATGCACATGAAAAAAGAAACTGACTTAAACAAAAACACTGAAGTTAATCACAGATAAAAGTGCAGGCAGAGTAACCAGAGAATTATTTTTGTTCAGCAGTACTTGCAACAGCTGGTATGACTCAACGAGAGAGGTGTAGTTACGTTGACTCTGCTCCTTTCAGAAAGAAGTGACCTGTGGAGAGACATGAAGCAGCAAGTTATTATTCAATCCATATTCATTCTGTCAGACCATAACTTCCCATATAAAAAATTTCTGCAAGAACATTACAACATGCAGCAACAAAAAAATACTTATTAGGCTAAGTTTATCAACAGTTTATACCTGGGACAGCAGAGGACTAACTCAGATCTAGAATTTCCTTCTATATTCCCCTCCTTATTCCCATTCACCCCACACCTTTTTTCTGTATGTGCAGACAGTAGAACCTTCATCTTGTCTAGGAACTGTCATTCTTAATTTTTTCCAAGTAAACTTGGAAAAGCGATTTTAACTATCCTTGCACTACAGTTGAGCATAAAAGGCTAGCAGTATTTGTATTTTTTAAGTATACTTCATACAAAATTATGGTTGTTATGGGGCTAGTCAGAATCACCACTGGCTATTAGTATTTATATCATTACGCTTTCGCCCATCAAGGTAAGATCTATACAAATGATACCACAAATACTCTTGCTGAGATCAGCGTAAGCCAAAGTAGTAAAAGTTGCATAATGTTCACTCTGCAGATGCTGAAGTTAATTCTCATCCAGACTGTAGTCTGAAACATGATTTTTCAGTTCTCAAGCTACTTTCAATCAGTTGCCTTCTGACTGCTAATTTCAATATTGTGTTGGCAGATCCATACAGAGCATGTCATGAATGTTGCTATGGTTATACTCTCCATTTAGTAAACAGTATGAAATAAACCCATATTCAATGGCAATAATGCAACTTAGCCTAATCCCCAGATACTCTTTAAGTGGTTCTTCTTCATTTACACTTCTTAAAATCGGAGTAAGCAGAGACTGCAGTTTCATTTCCAAGTTGCCAGTATAGGGGACATCATCCGTTTTAAGAAGCGCTCAAACTTAGCACGCAATTTTTCATTCCTAGGACCATCACTGCAGACACAGCAGGAGATTCTGAGCAATGGGAAAAAGTTGCCTTCTTCCCCTTAGCAGATGTGGTGACTGCGACTCATGAGTACCAGATGGGGGTTGTCACCCCAGCATCAATTATTGGGAGAGGAAACTGCAACTTTTGCAAGACCCAGAGCTATTTTAGGAGGATTTTCCTGATGCTAGAATCAGTTCAGGGTGGATCCAATTTCCCTGGCAGTAAATGCCATTTAGAGGGTGGAGTTGGCAAGGGACTGGGTTTATACATTCATCCTTCAAATTTTACTTGCATTAGTTCTACCCTTCTTTTCCTCAGTTCTTCCACTCCTAATTCATATCTTAGTGACTTCTCTTTTCCTTTTTAAAGAACAGATCTCTAGCTTTCCTAGTGAACTTCATAAGCAGCCATTCAACTGCAGTCAGTAAACTTCCATTTTAAAAAACAAAAATCAAATTTGCAGAGATAAATTGAAAGGTGAGAGTGGGGTGCAAACCAACTCAGTACTCGTTGTCCAAGTGTGCACATGGAGAGCTTTGGTGCCTGCGCTGCTGCCCTGAGCACAGTGGAAACAGTGCTCAGGCTTTGCTGCTGCTGTTCAGAACCACTGAAACCACAGAAGAACAAGGTGATTTTTGTACTGTCTGTAACAAAGCTGTGAGAAGCACGTATTAAAATTACTAACTGGGAAGCGGTTCTGAGTTAGGGTACTGGGGAGATTATTCCATCTGCTCACATTGGAGGAGCAGTAAAATAGCGTTGGACCTTCACTACAACTGGATGAACTCAGAGGCTCCATAGAGACCTGTCCCTGCCCAGAAGCTCCATTTTTTGGAACCACTAAAAAACGCATTTTACATAAACACACCAGAACAGATTTCTACCCCTCCTGCTCACGGATCACAACATCCGCAGGATGACTGATGGTGACATCTGCCTAAGCTCGCAGTCACAGTATCTGACACAGTATCTCCTGGAGCGTTGGAACCACACTATACTCAGTGCCTGTATCTATTCCCTCGGAAGGACCCCAATACAGCCCAGCAGAGGACAGTGTCTAGCAATAAAACAGCTGTCCCATGAGTCTGGCCTAATTTACTGAAGCAAAGAAGAGTGGATACATATTAAGTATCAAGGGGTCCCTTCCTTTTCAGTAGTAAAACTGCCAAATTCTTGCAACTCCTAATACCCCCTGGAAGAAGCTCAAAGCACTGACTTTCCGGAAATATAAGAGTACATTGTGCCACTGTTATTCCAAGTGGCCAAGTGCAGCAGAGATGTATCTCTCAGCTCATCTTAATCCCTGGAGCACAAAAGAGGAAAAAGAAGAATGCTCTCCCTTTCTATTCAGAGCAACTTCAAAAGTTAGATGTTGTTTAGTGACAGATCAGTAGAGGGGAAAAAAAAAATAAATCCCTGCTCCAAGAAAGGGATTCCAGTGAAACCTTCAAAGCTACCAAAGCAGAAGGAAGTACTGGTTTCTCTGACAAAATTCACTGCAGATGTCTAACCACAGCTCATCTCTATCTTCTGAATTTGACTGCAAGGCTTAGCTTGAGATACTAGCTCTGGTGCAATTTCCAAGACTACAGGACAGGAAGAATAGGAATAAGGAAGGTAAGCAGATGGGAAGGTTACAGGGCATTAGTCGGGACAGAGCAGTGCACTGTACAGTGACCTGGCAGCACCAAAGTATGGTCAAAGGAAAATGGGAAAGAGAAAGAAGGGATAGAAAAAGGCAAATAGACAATGAAAATACTTACAGTTGGGGTATAAACTAAAGGTGAAAGTGTATCAGCATCACCCAAGATACATGTTGGTAAGCTGTGTTTAACTTTGAAAGTCGATTGCTCCAAATGGATGCAGTATTCCACAGCTCAGTCACTCGATGTTGCAGGAATAACTTGGTAAAACAAGTACACATCAGTCTAATTAGCACTTGGGCTTCAAAATTTCAAATACTTTCTAAAGCCCTGAGCCAAATGCCCAAATTTTACTTAGTTAAACCCCACCTGCAAAAGTACTTAAACGGCACTTGGCTTCAGGATGGAGCTGACACCAAACACTGCTATACAGATACAAACAGAAGATGAAATCTGGTTGGGTGGGGGAAAAAAAAGTGAAAACAACTCCTCAAAATGTTATACCTTCACACTGGGTCTTTAGTAATTATTCCTCAGTGCATAGTCTTCTTTGATCAAATGAAGCTTCACCAGATGGCACAGCATCATTTTTCTGCCATACAGAAAAATCTCAGTCTCTAATTTCATAGAGTGTCTGAATTATACAAAGCCCTCATATTTAGAGCGCTAACTTGCAAGTTTGTCTCTGATACAACCCAAGAAAAGAGTTGTCTGTAAATCCTGACTGGGTGTTTCAGTCCTGGCAAAGCCACGGGCAGGTTTGCAATATTGTTCAAATACTTGTCAACTAAGAATTTAAGTATGAGTAGGAATCAAATTTTAAATAGACTGTCAAGAAAAAAAATCTTAAAGTCCAGCTCAGTTTCCCCAGCTTGCTAAATGCAATGACTGGTGACTAAGTTAGGAGAAGCAGACATTGTACCCGAGCTTTTTGAAAGAATGCCATTTGTTTAAACAGGAACCATCTAAGCGTTGCTTAGCTGTCTCGGCCTTTTCTCTGCCTCCATACTTTCTGCAGGTCCTCAGTTATAATTTATAAAGGCAGAGAAGTTCACAGAAGACTGGCAAATATCCGAAGTAATTGCTGGCCAGTTAGCTATACTTTCCTCTTCCTTGCACTGCTGTCTTGGCTGTGCTGATGGAGACAAGGAGGCACCAGCACAGCAAGGGTCCTACTGATAGGCACCACATCTCTGTGGTGCATAGGCAGGAGCTTCCGTTTTAGGCATATTTAAGCTGTTCCCTTGTAAGTACAGCTCTCTTGCCATCACAAATGGATCTGGACTTGAGTGAATCTTCTTGAAATGGGAGAAAGATGGTTTTGGGGAGGCTTTTTTGGCTTTGCTTTGGTGTTGGTTTGGTTTTTTGTTTTTGTGTTGTGGTTTTTTTGGTTTGTGGTTTTTTGGTTGGGGTTTGGTTTTGTTTTTTTTTTTTTTCTTTAAAGCCATCTACCAGCACCTAGCATCCTAGAAAATACACTTCTGAGAATTTTAGAATATGTTGTTCCTCTTTCTTTGCCACAGGTGAAAATCTGGGTAAGCAATGCCTTTTGTTCCTGACATTCGTGGATTGAGGTTTGCATGCCCTTCTTCATGCAGAGTTCCTGCCCAAGAATTATTATGTTGCCTGCCACAGCAAAGTAGTTATTTGGTCTAATGCAAGGAAGCCTAAAGTAAAGTGCAGTTTAAAGGGAGGAAGCCCGAGAAGATGAAAAGGGAGGTTTGTTGGTATAGGGTGCTTATCCACAAGAAGGCAGTCCAGTAATGTTTCCCTTTAGACCACCAGTCCACTTCACTTTCTGTACACTGTATGTGCTGAGGTATTCCTATATGTATTGGTAGACCGATCAGTCGCATTTTTTACCTGATTAACTTCTGAACTGGCTTATCACATTTTTGGTGGAGGATGTTTGACCAGAAGAGGATAAAGCTTTGAGGAATCCTTTTTTTTTTTTTTTTTAACCACTTTACCACAATTAAGTGTATGTACTTGCACTAAAGACAAAAAATACCTACGCAAAATTTATTTTAAAACCTGAAGTTTTCATCACATTTGCTTTTATTCCAATACTAGAAAAAGATAATCCTTTAAAAAGAATATTTACAAAATCTTGTGAGAGGAATAACACTGTTTTTACTTCAAGTGTTCATGAATTTTGCAACTCAGATCAACAGAAGGTCACAACAAACCCAGAGGGATGTCAAATCTATATTCCTCTCAGAGACAGGATTTTCTGCTTTTGACTTTTTGCAAATGGTAAGCAAGTAAGTCAAAACTCTGAAGAAAGGTGAGTGACTTTTACTCCTCTATTCTAAGATTCTGAAATTCTGAACCCTCTAAACCAGTTCAACATGTTTTATTTTAAGAATTCACTTGCACAGTATCATTTTAATTGCAACAGTGATGCTTTTATCCCTAGTAACTTAGTAGTGAGCTAAACTGTCCCAACAGATATCCCAACACAAGGCTCCTTATAAGGAAGGAATAATTCATTCCCAGGGTCTATTCTCAATAAATGTAAACTGAATGTGCGCATTCCTTGAGGAAATACAGAGCAGCATTAATTCACACAGCTCTGGGACTCTGGCACACACAATGCCCTCCCCTTCAGTCCATCTCAGAATGACTTCATACGTCAAGTATCAAGCCACAGAAAGGCAGAGGACACAGACATGAATGTCAAGAGGATTTAGCTCAAATTAAGATGTTTGTCTCTTTATTTTAGAATACTGGTAAAGCATGCTTAGTATTTTAAGTACATTTTCCTAATAGCTTTTAGATTCCAGCCTCTGACTCCAGTTTTGGAATCATCGTGGAATTTTATTGGAATGAAAAGCTGGACTTTGAAAGGGCTCATTCAGTGCTGCTGGTTTATTTCCACTTTAATAGAGAGACTCTAAAGAGCTGGCAATATTTTCCTAGAGTATTTGATTTAAAAGGCTAGTAAAAGGCAAATGTTCTTTTTTTAACTCCTTAAACTAAAAATAGTTTCTGAACATAACAAAGAAAACTATTTTAAGAAAACACTGTAAAACTTAAGATATTGACCAACTACACTATTTGCTTCACTGACCAATCTTAAGATGATAGCTTCATTGACACTCATCACTACTATCTGTTTTTCCTGTATTTCAATTTCCAGAGTCACTATGCGGCAAACTGCAATGATATTCATTACCTTTACCTACAGCAGTGTTTTTCAGGCTTTCAAATGATAAATGTTAGAATACATTTGGTATCCATAAGACCTATAGCGCTCTTGTAAGAACTGAAGTGCCTAGTCATCTAAAAAAGGCTTAAAGAAACTTGTAAGAACTGAAGTGCCTAGTTATCTACAAAAGGCTTAAAGAAACAGGATGAAAAAGACTTGGTTTAGCGTTGTAAATTCAGCTGTTTCAGTAGGCCCATCAGTCTTTTCTTGTATTTGATTATTTTAGTGCTGTCACCTCAAATAATTTTTCTTGGTTTGTTTTTTGTTTTTTTTTCTTTTTTTTTTTTTTCTTAAAGCTCTAGCTCTGAGAACCTTCGAGTCTCTCTTCCCCAGTTTCCTCCTCTTCATCCCTGACCCCCTACCCTCCCAGTGTTTAGAAATATTTTATGCAGCGCATGAATCCAGATTCTTGTTCAGCTTCAATGCAGGACTGCTGAGTCTCATCTTTCAGATAAGTTTTAACCACCAGGGTGACTTGTGTTGGCCAGCATTAGGTTGTCTGCCATCTATTTTTCTACATTTAGGCCATTGTTTGCTTCATATAAAGACAACTGTGCATCTGTATGCGACCTTTCTTTTAAATTAGCACAACTAGTAGAACGCTCAAGCCCTCTATGTTTTACTGCAATGTGCAAAAATGACTGCAAGTGGCCTAATGCTTTGAAACATTATTAAGAAGGAATTTCACTGAGTGGTGGCCAAGGTTATTTTTCCAAGCATCTCACAGAATAGCCTTTGATTATGTGCAGGAAGTTACCCAAGTTACGGACGCTGTTTTGCAGCCATTCCCTCCTCTCTGCGTAGCTCTGGAATACAGACCTCCCAAAACCGTGAGGCAGAAAAAGAGGAAATGAATGCTCATCTCAGCAAGGTCCTTCCACAAGAAGAACATCCATTGAAAGAAAAACTAACTAGAAGTTAAAATCCAGTTCGGGTATGGCTTCAACACGTTTCAATTTCTTCCCTGGAGTTAACACATCTTCCCACTTGCTTTCAGAAAGTTAAAGGAACTGAACGGACAATACTGGCAGGACAAAGGGACTTCAGCCTCAGATGATGATTTGCAAGCCATTATGATGCTACACCAGTGCAGAAAGAGCCCAAGGAGAATCATACCTGGTGCTTATGGCGGAATGTCAAGAGCGAAGATGCCATTACCTCTGCAAGGGCTCCCTATCTTGGAAATAAAAAAGCTTCACCAGCATCCTGTGTAGCTATTAATATTCATAGACTTAATGGGAAGCAGCTATTCCTGCTGAGTGGTAGACGGATGAAAGAGGTGGATCTATGGGCTTTTCCACCTGCTTTTCTCTGCGATTTCTTAAGCGAATTTAATGATTTCTGCTCACATCTGAAAAGACAGAAGAACGACTAAGTTGAGATAACTGACACATGGGCTGCTTCTGCTGGCATTCCTCTCACTCTTCTTATTTCTCAATTTTTACTGTAAAGGTTCTTTACTACGACAGGAGGAATTCTTCCAGTGGCATTAGTGTGTTGTTTTTATTG
The DNA here is from genome assembly GCA_008921705.1 of Burhinus oedicnemus. Lineage (NCBI taxonomy): Eukaryota > Metazoa > Chordata > Aves > Charadriiformes > Burhinidae > Burhinus > Burhinus oedicnemus. The sequence continues at coordinate 585,108 of VFFE01007157.1, read as the reverse complement.
CAGCAGGTGGCTAAGACCTGGTAAAGAACAGCCATTACCCAATTTAGAAAAGCATTTTTACTGACTTCCTGGACACTTGTTTAAAACAGAAATAGCACTAGAACAACACAGAAGAAAAGTTGCTTTGAGATGTGAACAATTATTAGCAAAGAGTAAGTGACAGGGTGAAAATTAAATATAATTTTCCTCTGCTCTCATACATATGCAGTAATTTTACCTTCTACATATTCCATTTCTCTGCTCTCAGAAACACTGAAATCAATACCATATTAATAGTAAATCAAAGTACTACGTCCTGATCTCTGGCCTGTAGCATTCAGGCTCCCTAACACCTCCAAAATTTAGTTGGACTTAAGTTTATAAATCCAGCAAATCACTTGTAAAATATATGCCCAAAATGAGGAAGAAGCCAGTTAACATCCCAGTGAGGTACCTGTGGACTTCTGAAACCCGCACCTCAAGAGTAACTGGCTTATGCTGTCTATACTCAGAAGCACAAGCATCGGTTTATACTCGTTTCTTACCCAGAAGGTAGCTCTCATGATCCCAAAGAAAAATAACTTGCAAGACTATAGTCTGGGCCCTGTCTGTAATCTGCAGTTTCAAGTCCTTGCTTAAAAACCATCAGTCACGTGCAACTGACAGCAGGAGAAAGCAAAAAAACGTTCTGTACCTAGACGTAAAAAAATTCTGTGAAATTCCAAATCAGCGCTACCGTCTAAAAGCGTGCTAGCGTATACAGAAAGCCAATACTTGCATATTCTAAACCGTCTTCAGGTTTCGGCTGACCTTTCTTCAAAAATCAAAGTCAGCGAGTCTGATACGGTTCATTCCATTTCCCATCCGCTTTTAAGGCAAAACGCAGTTTCTGCACAGCTCTTCAACGCCCTGTTCAGAAAACCAGCTCTTGTCCGAGTGTGGGGTTTCGGTGGACACCGGCGGTGGATGTCGGGTTCCAAGCCACCCGGACGCCGCCGCACTCCCCAGCCCCGGCGCCCGGCACGCCTGGCATCCTTTCGCGGCCCCCCCGAGGAAGCCGGGCACCTCCCCGATGACGACTTGCGTTGCATCATGGAAAATGTAGTCCAGCTGGGTAAACCGGCCTCCCCGAGCGCGGCCACCCGGCGCCCGAATGCCGGCTTCTGCACCGCACGCCGGCAGGCGCTGCCTGTCCTTCCACCCGAGCCAGAGGCTCAAGGGCTGTTTTCAGCTGCGAGTCGCCAAAAATGCCACATCCAAGCTGCAGTCCCCGAACACTTACTTAATAAAAAAAAATGTCGATTGTTCTAAAATGAGACATCCGAGTCTCCCTCCGCAGGAAAGACGGTGTTCGTCGGCTAGCCCCGATCCGCGTCCTGCGGCGTTTTCATGGTGTTTCACGTTAGCGGCGGGGCCGTACCCAGGGCCGGGACTCCCCGCCGCAAGCGGCGGTAGCGCTGGCTCCTCACCCACCGCTCGGCAGGCGCCTGATGCCCTCACCCGGTTCCTTTAAGCGTCTTTGCTTATTTTTTCTCTTTCTTTCTTTTTTTTTTTTTTTCCCCAGGAAGGCCATGTAATTTGA
>VFFE01007157.1:549315-582282 GCA_008921705.1 Burhinus oedicnemus | reverse complement strand
CACTTTGTTCTCATTTTCATGTTTATTTGTGTCCTTTCTTTTTTTCCCTCCCCAGTTTTCTGTCGCTTCCCCTCCTCCTCCCCCGAAAAGGGGAAGCCAGACAAAAGAGGCTGCTGCTCGCCTTTTGTTAGCGGTGGCGGCATGGGGTGGGGGGGCGCCGGGATTTCCCCCCGCCTCCCCCCCTCAGTCCCCCAAAACTCGGTCCTGCCCGCTGCGGGTTTGACTTGGCGGGCAGCTTGCAAACGTGCCATCAGTTTTTTTCCCCGAAGGGAAGCCGTGTCCCTGCTCCTAGGCTCAGTGCCCTTCCCCTCTGCCTAGGGGGAGTTCAATTTTTTTTATCTCATTAACTTTCTTACAAGTTTTATCTTTTGGCTTTCTCTTTCCAAAGGTCTGAAACGCATCTATGGTTCCTCAGGAGTGGCAAAACCAGAAGTAGGGCTTTTTTAGTTTGCCAGTGCTGAGATTATTTTTTTTTCTTTCCCTTTTGCTTGCACTTGATTCTGTTTGCAAGCGATGAGGAATGACAGGAGTGCACATAGGGAGGGTTTCTTGGCTGATTACATTTAAGCCAGGAATTCACTGTGAAAATAAAGCCAAGGGGTGATAAATAAAAGATGCAATCTTCTTTAGGAGACAGACACCCAGCGTGGGCTTTGCTTCACTTGCTTTCAGCAGTGGAATAGGCCTCAGTGAGTAGTTGTGAAACAAAAAAAGTAACTTTTTGTATGGCTTCAAAAGGGGGGGGGCATTGAGTAATGTTGGCAAAGGTCAATGTGAAGAAAGAAAATACGCATAAATACAACTGAAGTGTTGACTGCTGTTTCTGGAGTCCTTAAATGCATTCCAAACAAATGCTATACCTACTGCTGAAAATACATTTTCTTTGGGTTTTTGTATTTGTGGTTTTGGGTGTTCTGGTTGTTCCCCCCCCAACCTTACGTGAGCCTGCTTTGGAAGGCTGTGCAAAAATAGTAGTGGAAACTGGTGATATGAAACATGTCAGTTGTTCTGATAGAGGCCTCTGGCTTGCCTGGTGAGGGAGTCGTGGAGCACTTGGGTAGGCTGGGTCCTGCTGTAGGAAAGTTCTTGTGTAATTTGGGTAGGTAGCTGTGTCATTAGGGCTGTCTCTTGCTGGCAAGATATTCCTTGTAAAGCAGAAAGGTGCAACTGCGAAAGCCAGTTCAACTGGACTGAGTTATATTGGGCAGAGAATGGAATTGGTTCCATATAATATGGCTGAATATGTAGCATTGAGGAAAACTTAAAGTTGTGTTTATGTAAGTGCATGTTTGGTGACCATATAAATGTGAACTTATGTTCTTTGCCGTATGAGTAATGGAAACTCTGTAAATGTTTACTGTTGTATTATGGAAAAGTGCAGTTATTGGACAAAGTGCATTTTATTACATATCAATTCTAACAGCCTTAACTTGTAACACTTAAGTATTACTATAAAGAGGGAATGCAGGATTTGATTTCTGAGCGAGATGCATAAATTTCACTTCAGTGGTAGTTAAATGGAACCCCTTGCTTCTGAATTTTACATTATTTTTTTTTCAGTCTAGGCCTGAATAAACATTCAGACAATTTTATCATGGCAACTCATTTCAAGCGGGAGAATTTAAAAAACCTTGTGTCTACACTCTACTAAAAAACTTCATGTCATCTTGCTTTGTGGGCCCCCTCCTCCCCCCCAAAACTTCATCTGATGAGTGTGATGAAAAGAAAGTCCTAAATAAAAGGAAGATGACACATTAGTGATACACACAAATAATGTTCTTAATAATGAAGCAGTAAAATTGTCTGCTGGCCTATTTTGAAGTTGAATGATATTGTCCTAGCATAGTAATTAGCATCAGTTAATTTTGAAAGATTTTTCTCCAAAGAAGTAGGCTTCAAAATTCCATTTGCTTCTTATTTATTGATGTTTTATAGCTTTTTGATATGTTTCAATTAGACACGATGGATTTTCTTTTTTAGTTTATTTTAAAAAAATACAGAATGCAGGCTTCTAAAGCAAACCTTTTCAACTGCGTAAAACAGATCTTTCCTACCATACATGTTTTTCACTTATTTCAAACCAAGTATTTTTAGTAAAAATTACAGTCTAAACATGAAAGCACTTTGTGAGTAAATACAACAATCTGGAAGGAAAATTAGATATTGACTGTGTTTCATTTGGCCAAATTTGTGAAGATGCCAGGAGTGAGCAGACAGTTTTAGATGGCAAAGTGTATATTTGGTTTCTGAGGTTAGTCCTGAATTAGTATACAGTACTGTATTGTCGTCACAGCTGTGGCTGTCAAGGTTGGGAAGAGGTGTGAGCCCTCAATAGCACAGCTGACCTGGCGAGAGCCCTTAATGCAGCTATTCTAGGAGAAGGAAAAAAAACCACCCTGTGCCTCTGCTGCTATGACTCTTCTTGCTTGGGGAAAGATGGAGACTGACTTTGCTGTACTGCTGTCAAGCTCAGCTTTACTGCTGTAGCTGCATTCACATTAGAAGTACTTGAAGTGGTTTTTTTTTTGGTATGTTGTAAGTACTCCTAGAGTATCCTTGTCTGTCTGTAATTTGAAGTCGATTTGTCTCTGTTACATAGACCCTGCTTGCTCATACAGGTCTTCCTTTAAGGTGTTACTGTACTTTCCACAGCAGCATGAGGCTTTGTAATCACGGTAGTCATGCCTCTTAGGTATGAATGGCAAGGGAGTGAGTTGGAGGGAAGAGGCTCCTAAGGAAGGAAAGTAATGTAAAGAATTAATTGACTGGCACTTAACATTAAATTCTACAACTGTGCTAATATTGTGAGCTAGAAAACTGCCTTGACTGTGAAAGAAGGTTCAGCTAAACAGCATCATCAGTGTGGAACTGCAGGCTCGTTTTTCTGAAGCCCCTTGGTGATATGTGATCAGAGGGATGTAACCAAAATACCTTTGAGAGAAAAACAAAGTAAAATTTCGCAAGTATAAAATAATAGTTGGAGCTCCCTGGTTGTTTTGTTGATTTTTAAATGAAGTTAAAGACTTGTGATTTTTTTTCCCAATTTTCTTTTAATGAGAAGTATTTATCTCCTGACTCAGAGGTGCTTTTATCATCTATTGTTACAGCTGATTATTCTTCCCTTTTCCTTTTTTTTTTTCTTTTTGAATATGAGCTAAAAGTTAGTGATGGCTTTCAAAACCAGGAGAAGCTATTTTTTCACCAGGAGGAAGAGAAAGCTTCACAAGACTGTGTTGGTAATTGCCAAATGAAATTCTGGTAGAATGTGTATTGTAGTTGGCAAATTTCAGATCCTTTTAAGGGATGATGATTCTAGTTAACATTTTTTTTGTTCTTTCTAGCCATCTTTACTCAAAATATTGTGAAATTGTGGAGCAAGTAAAACAAATGTAATTTTTCTTCTTTCAGGGTTTGGTTGCTTGAGTGCCAACAGTCCAATGTGAAACACCTTTCTGTTGATAAAACCACATCGAGTATTTTATTAGAAAAGCTAGCACAAATGTTTCTGTGCTGTGAGTTGAAATGCGCCTTTTAGCAGACACGATAGTCTTCACTGATGCATGCAATCTATATCCAATTGTTGATGAAACCTGTAGGACACATGGATTTAGTAAAAAAAAAAAGTGTTTAATGCAAGTAATACTAAGTTACCTGGCAAAACAAAGGCTGTCATTTGTGCAGATACAAGCACTGTGTTTTACTTTAACTTGTTGGTGTCCTGTGATACCATGTTGTCTGGTATGCGTAGTGACCTTTTTTCCAAGGGGAAAAGGTTGTGTTAAACTTTGCCTGTTTGAGAAGAGGGTTATCTGCTGATGTGCTAAAGGAACAAGCGTGGTTTCTTCTGCAGTCAGTCTGATGTTGGGACTTGGTTAGGAATGTATGACTAAAACAAGTACTCCAGAATTTGTTAATACAATATTGTGGTAGGGGAGTAAACAAATGATGTCTGACTTCTTACTGGACTCTTTTTGACTTGGTTCCAAGACTACTAGAGTATTGTGAAAATATCTTCATTGATTCCAGTTTCAGTTTGCTTTAAGAAATAGCTACCAGTATTTCGAATTTTCAGAACAGAAACAAGTAAACTTGGTTTTAAGTATTTCTTCCTGAAAGGGAGACATCTGAATGCATTCCAATTTCCTTGTTAGATTTGGAATGCAGCGCATTAATTAGGGAATGTGCAAGCTATTTTCAGTGTGTGTGTGTGCACTCTCATGTGTACTGTCCTTGACCTTGAATAATTTCTTTGGAAACCCTAAAAAAAGGGGGGGGGAGAAGGAAAAAAGCTTTCTTTCAAGACCAGATCACTAAGTGTTGGAAAACTTTGTATATCGGCTCCTGCCTTTTTTCAGTCTTTCTGAAAATACCTAATCTGGATTTCAAGAGAAAGGAAGTATTTTAGAGTGATTTCAAGGTATGGAAATAAAACTTTATACTATCTTTCTATGTAATTATAAATAGTAGGATAAAAGTAATAGGACAGTGTCAATACTGCTGTAGAATTTGTTTAGTTTTTAAGGAGAAAATGAATTGTAAATCACTTCCCATCACAGTTTTTAGAACAAGGAATCTTCTTTTATAGAAAAGTTTTATATGGGGTTGACCTACCAAAATTTTTCATTGTTTTAGGTCAGTTTTCATGTTTCTCATGTTTCATTTTTCCCCTCACTTCAAGGCTTTCGTCAGTTCCAAGAAAAAAATTTTCATTTTCAAAGCTTGCTTTCTGTTTTAGAAAGTGATTCTATCTCTGTATATGATCAGATGTTTTGGTATGTAGCAATTCTTGAAATTGAGCCAGTTGTCATGCCAGCAACTGATGCCTGCGCATGCTCTCTCTGTCTCTCTCTCCCTGTACTCTAACTTTCAGAGATGAACAATTAATTAAAAGAAGAATCTGTGTCTGAGGGGTAGGCTGGAACTTCTTAAAAGTCAGCAGATGAACTGGTTTCCTTAAAAATCAGTAGCTCGGTGCTGTGTTCTGCCATATCATTTGCTTTTTTTAATCAACCTGTTAAAATCGAACCCTTACCTAAGACTCTGGTAAAGTTCTAATTTTTTTTTAAAAAAACCACCCTACTTCAACTGAAAAGTATATGATATACAGCAGTTCTTACTGGTGAAGAATAAAGTATATTAGATGGCATGCTGTAAGGTGTGTCTGTGTGGGTTCAATTTTAATGTCACCACAAATCATGAAGTTTTGTAGCAGTGTAACAAAATACAAGTGTGAAGTTATTGTAGTATAGGAATGCAGCTGACACCCTTTAACTTACTTTCTCTTTAGCTGGTTTTCGTTGGGGATTAGGTAGGAGAATTTACTGCATCGTTAAAAAAAATGAGAAAAAAAGGGCCACACTATTTTAACTAACAAAAGCTATCCTAATTTTTGAATGTGCTGTGACAGGAACTAATTTGAAATTTTAAAAAGCTTTCATGTGCAACAAGGGTACAGATTTAATGTGAATTCTGATTGCCTGGAATGCAGTCAGCCTGACAGCATGTGAATACTTGAGTACTGTCCAACAACTGCACTTGTTGTTCTGAGAGATTTGTCTCCTTGAACTTCCAATTTTTCCTCTTGGTTTACTAGCTAAGGCTACCTATGTAAAATGCTTCTCTCAGCATGGATATGTATGCAGCCCTTGTCATGGCTTCGTAACCTTCTGTGACCTGGATCAGTAGAGATGTTGGCTGGTACTGTACACTGGTTTGCATTCTCCTTCTAGCTACACGCCAATTACCATGATTTATGTGATGCCCTTGCGGTGCATTACCCTGCCGTCCTCTGACGAAGCAGCGGTATGCATCCAGTCTTTGTCGCCTTGGCCCTGCTGTTGAAGACCAGGACACCTAGAAAACTTGTGATCTAAGTCACTATCTTAAAATAGTTTTTTCTGACTTAATTCTGCAAATGCGCAAACAGACCAGAGGAGTGTGGCCTTCTAATAGTAACTACAGTGTAGAGAATTCCTTTGTAGTTAAGTCAGAACTGATAAAAGGCCTGCTGTAGGAGCTGAGCAGTCATACAAAAGACTTTTTCTGGTTTGACACAATTCATTATATACTGAAGTGTCTCCTAACATGGGCTTTTTACCAACACTTTATTAAACCCTTCTGAAAAACGAAAAACTATGAAAGAGGGGAATCTTTAACACTTTTAAAAATATATTTTAAGGTAATTGTGATGCACACCATCACACACTTTAAAAAGGAGAGTTGAATCCGTTTTATTTTAATTATTTTTAACTCTAACCCTCTACTCCTTGTTGCATTTGAGTGCGCTTGACAGTCTTGAAATATCTGGAAACTTTAGCTTTGGAAATGCATGGGCAATGGCTGAGAAGGTCTGACGTTAATTGGAAGGATGCAGTAAAACCTGTCCCTAAGTTTAAATTCATGCTAATAGAGCCAGCTGATCAGATAAATCAGAAGCTCATTTACTGAATTAATGTGCTAAAAATTCAGGTGACTTATGTTTTGTCTGGCTTTATTTAACAAACTGCCTGTTTACATAACTCATCTTTCATTGTTAATTGGTGTCAGACCTTTAATCTGTTACAGGATTGTTGGAGGGGGAAAAAAGGTGGGAGAAAGTGGCATAATAAGAAAATTCACAGAAGCAGGCGTTAAGGTATATCTTTATTGTGTCTTTTTTGGACAAAAGTTAATTGTATTCAAACAATCATTTTAAAGGCTGGGAAAATTGAATGTTGTATAGCTGTGTGACTTCTAAGAAATTAGACACTTTGTTGTACGCATGCCAAGTTTAACTGCTAACTGGTTACTGACAGCCGGTAGTAATGCAAATACAGTGCAGAAACTGTGCAGGAATTGTGCAGCTGACTACAGTGTTTAACTTACACTGGCTAATGAAATAAAGAACATTCCACCATTGGGGCATTTAAAATTAGATAAACTGTTTTATAAAGTGTAAGACAAATTTACAATCTGTAATAGAGTAGAGGATCAAGTTTGCTTGTGTTCTAATTATTTTCATATTTTTAAACTTGTGTTAAAAGCAAGGTTTTGGGTTAAAGGCTTTTACTAGCACTCCCTCTCTCAAATTTGTTTCTTTATGCTTAAAGTTTGACTCCTATTTTATACTAGTGGTCTGCCTTCTCCCTGCTTGGCAGTGTTCAGCTATGCATGCAAGGCACAGTGGCAGCACAAACTCTCTTCATCAAATCAGCTTCTAGCTTTTACCCTTGTCAAGAGCAGCTGGTGGGCTTTATTAGTAGTACTTAATTTCTACATTCAGCTTTGATATTTTGACTGGCCTAAAGTTCATAGGGCACCAATCCATATTCAGCAATTAATGATGGGATTGATAGTATGTTTATGGAAGGTATAAATAAATGCATGTGGTTTTCAGAGTTTCATATGCTTGGTAGTTGGTTATTTTTGCCACTTACCTGGAGCTTTGGCTATGAAGGGATGGCAGATAAAATATCTGTGTTAAGAATTCATTAACAAATCCGTCTACAGATAATCTTCCTGGTATCTTGTGAAAAATGTGAGCGAATCAGCAAAGTTGAGTGGAGAACCTTACAGTAAGCTATTGATTACTTGCACAGCAGTTGCCTCAATGAAGCATTTACTTTGCTTCTCCTGTTTGTGGAATACAATGCACTGCTTTGGGAGGGTGAAAAGTAGTCTTAATAAAACACTTGTTTGCATCTTTACAGAGCTGGCCTCAGTGACCACATTAAGCATGGCTTGTGCTTCAAGTCAATTCTGATGAGTCTGCTAATTTTAAAAGTTCAAGAACAGGGAAAAATTGATAGTCCAAATTGTTCAATATGTTAGCTAAAGGAAGGAAACCTGGAATGCTTTTATTCTGAAATACTGTGTTATGACCAATGACAACTGGGACAACTGGCTGTGTTGCTGCTGTTGTACATGCAAAACGAGTCTCAGATCCTCCATTGATTTAGGTTGTAAATTGAAACCTTGCAAACTGACTACAATTAGTGTCTTGGGGATAAAATATCCAGTCCACTATATTCTGTATCTCTGTCTGGATTTAGTGTAGCTATATTACACAGAAGCACGGAACTTCAATTTTGCTGCTTCAAGAGCAGAAGGGTAAGAATGACATAAAATGTGTAGTTATTTTTTAGCTTTTTATTATTGCAAGCCATGATATGTGAGAGCCATCATGCAGCTTTCCTGGTCAAATCTAAATGCATGGATTTATAGAGGTGACTTCAGCTACATGTGCTACTATTGCATGAATGGTAAGCAGTGACTAGGAATGGGACTTGATATAACAGATGCCGTGGCAGTCTGATGGGATAAGGAAGCTGAGAATAAGTTGATTAGTGCTACTTAAAAATTTTAGAAGCAGCATACCACTTGATTTTACTAACAGTTTGCAGTGATCAAACTTTACTTTGTCATGTATTTTGGCAATAATTTACAGGCTTAGTTTCTAGGTAGTTATGTAGATGATATATGTAAGTGGCTGTTTGGTGGCAGCAGTGAAGAAGTGTTTAGGAGTAAACAAGAGTTTGGCTTATTGAATAAGATACACTTGAAGAGAAGAGAGGTAGTAAAATGCTGAATTGACCTTTATACATGAGAGGCTAGGAAGAGAAGTGGGGAAGTGGTGATACCTGAGACAAGGTAGAGGTCAGAGACCTCAGTGGATCCCTGAAGAGGTGTATTTAAGGAGGATATAGTCTGAATACTTGCTCTATATATAGTTTGCTTTCAACAGGTATTAGCGAACGAATGGAAGCTGATAGATTCTTTTCTACAAAACGAAATAAAGCTTTCAAAATGGAAAGTGGATTGGCAAACTAACTTAGCTGTCCTGTAGCTTTTGAAACTGTAAAATATATTTGAATTTATGAAGTGGGTGTTCTCTCACTCTCTTTTTTCCAACCTTACACCCCAATTTCAATTTTATAAATAAGATGTATCTGACACACAAAGGAGATGCTCTGTTTTTCAGAAAGTGCTGAATTTCTGTTTATTTCAAGGTTGTTTGTTGGACTGTACTTTATCATAAGCAGAAGCTATTTCTGTTGAGTCATGGTGGAGGCTTTACCATTACAGTGGTGAAATGAAACCATTGATTTAGTTTTGTACAACTGTTTGAAACAGATTTACTCATAGAGTTAAATATGCATTGATAAGATCATAGAATATAACTGAATTTCTCTTACTGTGAGCCATAGTCATATTGTGGTTTAATTCTCCTTAACAGGCAACAAATGGCTAAATTTTAAAGCACTGTCTATTGCAAAAAGTGGAGACATGTTTTTTCTATTTCTTTTCCCCACAGTAATGAATATTTATGGTACCCAGACTGGTGAACAACACAGATACATTTTATTTTTTTTTCCCAGGGCTGTATATTGTGCTGATCTGGGAATAAGGAAAGGATAGGTGGTGCAGTGAGGAAAGATAGGGATCTGGTGAGGAGTGATGCACAGCTTTATTAGGCACTTTTTTAGACAAAAGTAGGAAGGAGAAAGAAGAACTGATGGAGTTGCTACAGTGGTGATCGGAAGGACTGGAGAAGTTTTTCCTGTGGATGAGGCCATGTGGAAGACAAACCTGATGGTGGTAGGGGTAGAAGATAAATGGTAAAGATTGGAAACTGGGAACAAATGCAAGCATTGTAATCTCAGTAGCTAAGAGATCCAAAGTTTTGTTGGGTTTAAGGGGAAGGACTTATATATGCACGGGGGGACAAGGAAGGGTGCTGATGTGGTTAGAAAACTGAATACTCCCAGCATGTGGAGTAAGCTTGAAAGGAGCAAGATGGCGGTAAGATCAAAGCTGCTACTTCCTGATTACTCAAAGTGTGAAATGATAGCTAGTGAAATGTTAGATTGGATGAATGAAAAGAGATGTGAATCATGGGCACGCACTTCAGTGAATCCTGCCAGTTATGAGGTCCATCTTCCCCTCCCTCCTTGAATAACAAAAGGAAGGTAAGTAGAGATGAAGTATTGAGAAAGGAGGAAGCAGAGGAGGATGACTACATGATGAGACACTAAGCTGTGATTTTAGGGAATAAAAGGAGAACCACAAAAGCTGGTAAAGGTCAGAAGTTCTGGGAGAGGAATCATCCATTTATATAAGTGCTGAAAGGTAAAGGAATCCAAATCCTGAAACACATCCAGAAAAGGTCTCCACTGGGTACCTTGGTGAGAGCCATCCCAGTGTGATACACTGCACTGGAACCAGCAAAGGCCCAATGGCAGAACCACATTCCAGGCAAGGGCCTCGGCGTGCTCAATGACTTGGCTGTAGGAGCGAGAAGATGGTGAGGTGGGACAGGTGGTGATGTGATATAATACAAGGACCTCAGGCAAAAGTCAATGGGTGAATGAGGTGAGCGAGTCAGCAGCATAAGGGTGCAAAAAGAAGTCTGCGTATTAGCCTAGCATGCATATAGCTTCATCGGTAGGCATGGGGGGTTATCTGTAGCTGTGTTTTGGGCCAGGCAGCCTGGGAGGGATAGGATTGTGTTCAACCTCGGTGAGGAAATGAACGTCCTGAGCTTGGGTATGGGGAAGTGTGGTGTGAGCAAATAAGACAATGTCAGAGCAGATCCACCTGTATTGCTGCTGATGCTGGTTTGAAGTGCCAGAAGTAGTGAGATGGATGTGTTTGCAGGGTGGATGTGTGGTGGGACTACTGTGGAGGGTAGCCTGCAACGTAATCTTCCGTCAGTAGCCAGGTACAAGTAGCTTAAGTCACCAGCAGCATGTTAAGCACAGGCTGGAGGGACCTTTGGGTGCATCCCCTGCAGAGCTCAGCACCCTCGCACCCTGCTCTTGGCACCCAGCAGCACCTCCTCCACAGGCAAAAGCACTGCTGGGCCTTTGGTCAGTTTGCTTTCCCGCAGGAATGAATCTATTTGTGAGCAGGGGGCTGTTTTGAGGTTTGTTAGCAATATGTGGTGTAGGTGTCTAATAGCAGTGTCCAGTGTGGTAGTTAGGGCTCGTTAGCCCTGACACAGTTGTGCTGGTGCAGTGGTGCAGGCACTCCATTAGCTTCAGCTGTGCATGGTGGCTGTTCAGAGGCTTTTGTACCAGCCTCCAAAACCCAGGCTGTGTTGTAAAGGTGGTGTGCTGATCAAGGCCAAGACCAGTAGTCTTCTGTCTTTGTAAATATGGGTTTAAAGCTCAAATACAAGCCTTATGTCTGTCTTCTTTCTAAGGCTGGTAACCTTAGGTTGCCTGACAAAGATTATAAATGATGAAGGCCGTAAACCTTTTACACTGAGAGAAGTTGAAACTATATTTACAGTTACAATTTAGCAGCATTATCACTCTTGCCCCTCCCGTTTCCTAGGGAGTGGGCACATTCCTGGTTGACCAAGACTGCTGCCCTAAGGAAAGCTGCTGATACAGCAGCACAGCGTGGCTGTGAGCACCAGAGTCCTTCTCTAAGAGCCCATTCCAGCAGACTTGCTCCCTCTTGTCACTCAGTGAACTCCTCCAAGGATGGACTATGAAACAGGCCTATCAAAATAAATGTTTTCCATTGTGAAATACTCTAGTCATGAATATGGTAAATGAAATAACTGACTCATTTGCTGTGCCATGACTCATTTACTGCTCTGTACCTCATTGTGTAACTTAAAACAGAAAATACACATTGCTGTGCTTATAAACTTGTATTTTGGAAAGGTTTTTTGTGATTGTCATTTGGAAACTTCACCCACTGTGTGTTATTCACTCTGAAGTTATGTGGTTGCTTTAGGCTGGCTTAAATGTAGTCTGCTGTCAAAGGGACGCTGCAGTTCTCCTCAAGCTTGCAGCTTGTGCCAGGACTTGTGGAGCTGCGTGGTGAGCCAGAGAACTGGCCTGCTTATGAATTCAGATCTTGCTGAGTGAGTTTTACCTGATTTATTGGCCAAGAAAACGCTACTGTTGATTCAAGGGAGAGGAGATTGCAAGAGGGAGGCACTAAGAAGGGCAGGGTACCTTTCTGTATCAGTCACACTTAGACTGGCTTAAAGTGATCATGAAGCTGCTGCCTGGAGGAAGGAGATGGTTGCTGTGCTTGGGAATTCACCTGTGGCAAAAGGCAGCCTGCTTGTTCTAGAGGCAGCAGCACGGGCCTTTCCTGAGCCCAGGTTGTGTGATGGACCTGGATGAGTGAGCAGTCTTCCACATCTTTTCATGCACAGTGTTTTTCTGTGTTTTCAAAACCTTGGCCAAGTGATGAATACTCCTCCCATGCTCCACCAGTGGTTAAAAGAAAGCCAGACAAATGTTTACTTTAAGAATACAGGAAAGGGGAAGGAAATACCTAACTTTACTCCAATCGTACATGTTCACCTCTCTATATCTGCATAGCTGTTGCAAAAGGTGCTTTTTGCCTTCAAAGTTCCTATCTTTCCTCTTCTTTGGAGACAGTGCTGAGCTTCAGCATACTTACGTATAACACAGACTTCCAAGGCAATTTTTCTGCTTATTATGCAGTTGTTTGACTAAATAACGTGTTCTGTATTTATTCATAGCTTTTGACTTAAGTTGCTAAAGTAAGTGTTCACAGATTTTTGTCTGGTTAGGCCTGCTGAGCCAACATAGCTAAGAATGAGCTGGAGTCTCCTATTTGCTTCTTGGGCTTTGTTCTGTTGCCACTCAACACTGGAGGCTGCAGGGTTATGGTGGTATAGCAGAGACTTAATTTGTCTTGCATGATCTTTATTACTGGTAGTAGTGCCTGAGAAGGAGATGATGGAGCATGCCTTGGAGATCTCAAGCTGAGTTTGTAGGTCTGGCACGCAGGGGAGGAAAGAACCCTTATTGCTTGCAGACTGAGTACTTTCGATATGGACCTCACTGAGAGTCTAGAATAGCTTTGTGGGATTCCAGTATCATTACTGCTTCCCCAAGTAGCACAGCAGTTGAGCAGAATGTTGGTGCTTTTGTGTAACTTGCTTAGTGTGGAAGCTGAATGACAGACAGCTGCTCCGGTAAGTGAGGCATATTTAGTGAAATGATCTGTTTTCAGGACTCAAAGCTGATGTGTGATCTATTCCAGATGGACCTAACTAATGCAGAGCTAAGCTTGCCCATAACTGGTGGAGGGAAGAAGTGCATTGGAAGCCCTGTTGCACACTTCACAGTGTGGATGAGTCCGTTTTCAGGGCAGAAGTGGCTTCCCTTTACCATAAAAGAGAGATTTCCTGGGGTTTTATGTGTGCCTGTCTGGGAGAGGATGCTTTGGTTTTCTCAGCCGCTTGCACTGGGGGAGATGAAAGCTTATTACTGGCTCGCTTTCAACAGTAGCCTGCTTCAATGCAGGATTGATCTGGGTTGCTCACTCCTAGAGCTCTCCTACAGGTCTGCCTAGGTGATCGTGGCTGTCAGACTCCTTAAGGCATGCATGAGTGAGAGACTGAGGTCCCTAAGTTGTACAGAGATTAAGCAGGGCACCTTGCCTCTCTTGGTTGTCTCCTGCTGGAAGGGAGCCTGTGTGGCCTCCAATGTAGTGTCTAGTTCCTTCCTAATGTCTGCAGGTGGTGTTTATTGTACATGTTTATCCAGGCTCCTAAACTAAGTATTTCTTACTTGAGGAAGGTGAAGTTACTTAGTCTGGTATCTTTCCTGCTCCATTGCTGCACTGCTAACAGTCTTATAAAATTAGATGACTCCTTTCTGTCAAATCATGTTTTAGGCTGATCACAGGTGTTTAATGTGATACTTTTGTGAACTGACCATGATTTCTGCAAGCCAGGTTTGTTGAAGTACCAGCTTGAACCCTTCTCCTCTTAAGAGAATGAATAGCAGTCAGGTATATCAGTCCTTCAATTTTTGTACCAATTAGTGTGGTTTCAAGGCTGTCTTCCTTTTAACCCCTCCACCTCTACCCTTACTTCCTCTTTGCTATTATGAAGACAAATACAGTCAGGGGAAACTGGCTGTTCAGAGCAGGGTATTGAGCTATACACAGTGCTGTTGCTCACGTGAACCTAACAAATAGGAAAAAGAACAATCCCCATGAGTAATGCAAGAGGTTCTTTAAACACAGTCAAGTAAAACAAAAGTGTTCAGCTTTGAAGCTTGGCTGAGCTATATTCAGTGTAAGAAGTACTATCCCAGGAAGGATGAAGGCTTATGGGACCTGAGTGGGGGAAGAGAAGAGCCATGCTTTTAGGCTTCCTTAATCTTCGTCAAGTTCTTAAGTTATTTCATCTGCTATGGATGGGTGCGTGTACTTTAATCACTATATTTGCACAAATACAAGATTGACACAGATTCAGGGTAGTCTAGAAAAAGTATTTTAAGTCACATTTTATTCATAGCTGAGTATATTTTGTCTTTAATCTGGGGAAAAGGTTTTTTTTGCCTCAGTGAAAAAACATTATTTTATTGGAAAGCCACTTAAGAGGGTTAAAAACCTGGGATTTTTGTGCACTACAGTTGAGTGAGCCTCCTCAAACCTGCTGAACTTAAAACCTACTGGGACTGATGTTTCTCAATGAAACAGACAGCTCAGAGTGGATGTTCTCATCACAGCTCTGGAGTTGAGTGAAAAACAGTCTACCACCAAAACCCAAAAGAACGTACCTAGCTCTTTGCATACAGATTTGCTCACAAGTTCAGAATTTTGCAGAACTGGTTCAGGAATCCTTACTTGCACTTGACATCCTTGCCAAAGCCCTCCAGAAGCATTGCGTAAATACCTTCACACCAGCTGGAGGTGAGAATGCTGCCTGTGGGTGCATGGCCAGAAGCTGTTGCATGTCAGCTGCTCGCTGTAATTTCCTCTCTTCAGACCTTTATCTTGCACCTTTTTGAAAGACAGCTGACTGCTCTCCATCAAGGGGTAAAGTCCTGTGGAGTACTTTCCAGTCACTGTTGGGAGGCTTTCCACAGGGCAATTTCTGTGGAACAATGAATATGCCACCAGCTGTGCCTTTGCATAATTTTTGTTGCTGCAGTAAGTGTGAAGTTATACAAGGTTATTTGACCTAGTAGAGAAGTCTAAGACAACTCTTGGATTTTAAATTTTGGTGATACGAGGAAGAGGTCATACCGGGTTCAAATAACTGCAACTACTAAAATTGTTTGTGTAGTTTTATCCACTTTGGTGCTATCTGCATTTAGGCCAGAGTTCCTGTTAGTTATGCTGTGCATATGGCAAGTTTAGTTCATCTAGTAGTGTCTTTAAATGTATCCATCTTTAAAGATAAAATTGTGTGTGAACTAGGAGCTGGAACTCATGAAATTACTTTTACCACACACTTCCTGCTAAATGCATCGCATTAGTGTACAGTGACTTGATAGGCTACCATCAAGTTCAATCTATAACAGATACATGATGCAGGTACTGGATCTGCTTTAGCTTACAAGACTTGGGCAGAAACAACAGGCACAAAATGGACTAGTCTGAGTCTTCAAGAAGTGACCTTTAATAGTATCTTCCCAAGAATAAGCACTGCACCAGGTGATAAAGCAAACAGAAGACGTTTTGTGCATAATGATCGAAACCTTGGCTATTGGAAGGCCTGAGAACATTGTTCACTCAAATGGTGTATGAAACTTGCTTTTAGATAGGAGTGGCTATTCTTGACTTAGACTATTGTGAATACTTAGTAAATCGAGACATTAAAAGCTGTGTGTCAGTTTTGGAAATACAGTCATCCTTAAAAGAGGAAAAATCTATACTGAATGGTGAATTATGGTGAATATACAGGTCCATACTGTGCTTCTCATTAAGCTTCATGATGATTTCAGTTCATTTCCTTCTCTTTCTGCCCACTCCCATGTAGTTTAGTGATGAGAAGGAAAGACAAAGGCAATCCTGAACTCCACGCTGTTTATTATGAAGAGAAAATTTAGATTTAAACCACGTTTGTAAGCAGAATGTGACATTGACCTCATTAGATGCAATGGTTGTGAACTTCTTGAAATCCTTCAACTCTTAATTGCTAAAAACTTGAAGTACATTCCTGATGATTGCAAACTTTTTAATATCTTTCTGCATTCTGGTTATTCTGAATACAATTTGGCATGTCTTGGTTAAGCCTGCTTTAATTTGATGCATACAGAGAGAGTGAACAGAACACAAAGGAGAAACCTCAGCTGAAAGTTGGAATAGCTTCACTCAACCCGGTCACTTAGAAAAAGTGTATTTCCTCAGAAGGTGGGATAAAGTATGCATGTGCTGTATCTTCATCATCATTTGAATTTTATACCTGAAATAAAATATCAAAATGGGAACTGTACCATAATTGGCACGTTATTTTAGAGGGAAAAACATAGCAGGTGAAGGGAATCTGTGGCTTCTAACCAGTTCACCGAATGTTACGAAATTCTTGAGCATGCCTGGAAAGGTAGAATAACTTTTTTTCATCGGTTGATACACATCTTTCCTGTTAGATTTATATTGGTCCACCTAGCATTTCACTTAAAGCATGAACAGGACCTGTAGGAAAACCTTCATTAACCCTATGTGCTGATGATGACGCTGCTGCTGTTTCTCTTGCTAATGCTCTTGCATTTCACATTAGCAGTTAGCGGGGGGGGGGGGGATGGCCTGTTTTTGGCACTCTGGGGTTAATTACATTTATCACGCTGTTTACACATACTAATTTTGAAGGCTCATACAAAATAGGTGTGAGAGGGAGAAAGAAAAAATCTCATGGAATCTACTGAAATGCTTATGTATTTTGGAGACTTTTCTTCCATTGTAAACACAGAAACTACTTGCCAGGTTTCATTTTCTGCCAGTGGTAATAGGTTTTCCATACATCCACAGCTGTTTATTATGTGAACAGCTGACAAAAGCACAGGCTTTTGCGGTAAGGTGAGCTGGCCTCTGGGTAGAACAAAGACCTTTAGTAGGGGGGGAAGGCTTTTTTCTTCAGAAGCACAAGTGTAAAGGCAGCTGGCAGCATGAGTGCAAATCAGAAACATATCTGGAAACTTAATTCCCCTGATGTGGTGTTGCTGAAGTGCAAGGATTTATTTTCATCTTATTGTCTTTAATTCCCCTGATGTGGTGTTACTGAAGTGCAAGGATTTATTTTTATCTTATTGTCTTTAAGGATGTTAATATTTAGCAAAGAAAACTGTATGCTTTTGTATGCTGCTTTTCAGACTGTAAAATATGCTGCGATGCACAGAATAATTCTGTTATAATAGAGGGAAGGAAGTGCTTGCACAAGTGGTGTGATTTGTCTTGTGGTGAGGAATGGGGAGGGTCGCTGGGGTTAAACTAGATTAAATAAATAAACCCTGTAGGTCTTGGAGCTCATGGGTTTTCCTGAATTCAACACTATGTGAGAGCGTTATGGAAATACTCATTCAAAATAAGCAACCCCTGATGTTTGTAAACCAGTATCTTGATGTGCCTGCTTTTGTAATGCTCGTTTCACAGCCATAGTACCTCTTATTTTGCATATGTGTTATTACTTAGATAACCTTAAAGGAATGCTGCTCATCTCCCCCTTAGTTTTTCTTTGTATCTGAACCATTACCACAAAGCCTTGATCTAGCTCTGTGACTGCTTTAACTCTTGAGCTGTGTGTTTATTTTGTCTTTTAACCCTGTAACTGGGCACCGATGCTCAGAGAACCTCCTTCAGGAGAAGTGCATGTTCTGCTTTGAAGGGTAGCCCTGCTAAGGTGTGTGACTGGGTTGGGGGAGGGCTGTGCCGGCAGAAATCAAGTGAAGTTCTCCAGGCACGAAGAGGAAGAACTCGAGTGCAACAGCATGATGACAAGAAAGCAGCCCAACTGCACTGTACAGGCTAAATGACATACAGGAAGTAAGCTCTTGCACAAATGGAGCAAGGCAGTGTTACACAATTCGGCTTGTTCGTCTGCTGAGAGTAAATTGCTTTGCCCTGAAGAGCAAAACAAAACAAAAAAAAAAAAAGATTTTATTACAACCTGCATATTTGGCAAACAGATGTTTTTGTACTTCTGTGTGTAAGCTGTTATGAATCTACCAGTCTAAAACAAGCAGCATAAACTACTTTCTTCTTTAATTCATAGAATATTTCTAATACGATGTGCTACCTCTTCTAAATGTGTGCTATTGCATGCTTTGGGAGGCTTCCTGGAGAAAAGAGGTTTAAACCTAGCTGAGTTATGTGATTTCAAACAAAATAACATTTGTGTTTAACATTTCATTAGGAGCTTTAACTGATAACTGAATATTGAAAATGAAAATATTTAAATTCACTAATTGGAATAAGTTAGTATACTGTATTAGTTGAAGTATATTTCTTATCTTGTTCAGTTCTGTGCCAGTCATAAAATCTTAAAAATATTGTGATGCTAAGTTCAGTGTCTTGCATGTGGTAGGCATTGAGACTAGTTACAGCAGACTTGAGTGCTTAGGCTGCTTTTACAGAAGATAAGATGCAATGTGTTAATTGAATAGAAAACAGTTTAAAATTTTACAGCCACCTTTTTTCTAAGCTCCTTAACTCTCTTTTTAAATCAGTCCGCTCTGCAATTATTCAACTATATTGTCTGCAAAGAGCAAGAGATTGTCAGGTTTTAGGATTCTTTTCTTAAAGGGCATAGTGCATATTTGAAAACTGTTTAGAACAGTTCACTGATTTATATATAGAGCTATCAAAACACAGCATGCTCAACACTAAACGATATAGTGAATTATGCTATCCAAAATGGTCTTCTGTGTTAGAGATAAAGCTGAGCTGACTCTGACATAGAAAGATCATGGATGGCAATCACTCTCTTTTGCCCTACCAAGCCAAAATGACCTATCCCTATTGTAGACTTGGTACTTTTTTCTTTAATCTCACTTGTGGTAAACTCTTTGTCAGTTATTTGAATGCACCTTTTATATTATGTCGAGCGGCATTACTGGAGCTCAAGAAGTCGTTTTGGGTTCCCTTAGGCTAGATGCTGGCATCAACATGTTTCCTTTCCTGCTCTTCTGGCCCCCTCTCCAAATTTGTTTTGTGCTGTGTTCATCATCTGTTGCAAATGAATAGTGGGATGAAATCTCTTGTCCATTACCCTCGTTGCTGTAGTTTTTTCTTATCTCATGTCATTTGAAAGCTTGGTGGAGTTCTTTTGTAGTTTGATACTTAAATCAGTTCTTTTTCTTACTGTATTTATTGTGGGTTGTGCTTTTGAAACTTGGTATAAAATGTCTTAAACTTTTTTCAAGGGGCACCTGCAGTTCTTGAAATGTGGTTCACTTGGTAAAGAGCTGTATGCAGTAAGGCTAATTAAGAGTTAGTTTACTTTTCCTTTACTGTTTTAGAACTTGATTGCCTCTGTAGAAAGATGGGGCTGGGTTATACTATGACATGTGCCTGCACAATATGTCATTGGACATTCCTGGTGCTAACATAGCTTTGGCTACATCTGCAGTTGAAGAACACATCAACACTTGCAGTGTTGATGAGCCTTAAATTGAGTTCACATGAATTAACATGTGCTGTGAGGCATATACTGCTAAGGTGGAACCTACTGAAAGCTGATTAAGTGATTGTAGAACTTAAACCTAATTTTCACCAAAACCAGAAATGGTTGGAGTCAGATTTGTAGAGTACTTTATACCTAAGTCTGTGGACAAGTATATAGCTGAACAGCATTTATGCAGCTAATCACTTGGTGCGTGTTTGTATTTGTTGGCACTAAAGTGTCTTTAAAAAAAAAACAACCCCAAAACAACAAAACCAGGTCCTCACTGGTTTCTTTCAAGAAATAACTGCTCCACGAAGAATGAGCTTTAACAAGAGATTCTTAAACAAAAACAACACTGCCCCTTTTCTTCTGAGCTTTTCAAATCTTTCGGCAGGCATTAACCACTTTCGCATGTTTGCTGGCAGCTGAAGTTAAACTTCAGCATTTTTGGACAGTTACCAATATAGTGTAAGCCAATTGTCTCCTTGGGTTGTGTGGTGTGTGGTTTTTTTTAAAGTGACTAGGTGTATTTTTGGCGGAGTTAATCCAGGGAGAAAACTAGTTCTCTTTCTGGGATTTTGACCTCTCACTCAAGATTGAAGAATATTGATGGGCATGCTTATCAAACTGATAGGGCAGTAAGTACAAGCTCTTTAGGAATCAACTATTTTATCTGACTGCTTTCCAAGATTTCTGTCTAGTTTAAAGCCGTGGCTTTGAAGACTGGTAAGGAAGTCACTCTCGCAGTAAAAAAGTGTTTCCTTATGTCTGGGAGGAACCTCCTGTGTTTTACTTTGTCCTCTCACAGGGCACCATTGGCAAGAGCCTGGCTCAGTCTTCGTTACACTCTACCTTCAGATATTTGTACAAATTAATGAGATATTCCTCATCCTTCTCTTCTCCAGGCTGAACAGTCCCAACTTTCTCAGTCTTTTCTCCTCTGAGGTGCTTCTGTCCCTGCATCAGCTTTGTGGCCCTGTACTAGACTCTCTCCAGTATGTCCATGTCTGTCTTGCACTGGGGAGCCCAGTGCTGGGCACAGCACTCCAGGTGTGGCCTCATCAGTGCTGAACAGAGAGGGAGGATCACCTGCTTTGACCTGCTGGCAATGCTCCTCCTGCAGCCCAGGATGCCACTAGCTGCCTTTGGTGCAGCGCTCCTGTTGAACTTGGGGTCCGTGAAGACCCCCAGGTTCTTTTCTGCAAAGCTGCTTTCCAGTTGGTTGGCCCACAGCACAATACATAGCACAATGCTAATACCTGGCCACATAAACAATATTTCCTTTATAGGCTGTTGGTGGAAGAGAATGTTACATTTTCTGTGTAACAGTACAGATACAGCTTGCATTACTACAGAGCTGAATGTCAGTGACCAGAGGCTTGCATAGCAGGTAATGCATCAGAACTTGATTTATTCTTGGGCACGGGAGCTTCACACAAAGAAATTCTAAGACAGTGGACTGTGGATCTAAGCCTGCGGTAGCTGCCTTTCTACTGCCTGTGGCATGCACTGGCATGCTAGAGTTTGGGTCTCATTCAGTAAGCTCAGTGATACTGTTCAGGTGCAGTTTAGTTCATAGCAAATGACTACTGGGGCTGAGAAATCTTGTGCTCAGTCCCAATGTACCTTTAAGAAACATGTTGGGTCTTTATTTCAAGCACAGTATGCATCAGTTTGGCTTGGGGGAGAGGGTGGGTAAAAAACCCAAACATATTCAGTCCCTTTACTCCTCAAACTTACTCAGTTTTTGCTTGGAAAAGGGGATAGTTGTTGGAGCGGGAAGAAAAGCTATGTAAAATGGCTAGACGTGTTCCAGGGTGCAGATACAATGGTGATAGCTGTAAAGAGTGGTCTTGTGTTGAAGGGTTAAAAAACCTTCTCTATTTAGAAGTGCAAGTCCCACTCATTTTCGTCAAGCTGTAGTTCTGGGTGGAGCAGGACTCAGTGGAAATTGCTTTTTTTAGTCTGGAAGTTCAGAGTAGTTCATGGTGGTTCTGGCTGGAAATGGAATACAAATTACTTGCTTATAAGTATCCCTCCAAGCTTGTTAGTGAATGAGCGCTTGCAGTTGTTCAAGGTTGGGATTTTCTTTGTTGTTGTAGCGATATTTTTTCCTAATGTGAGTGAAGAGTTTAAGCATTTTGAAGCTTCTAATTATTTTTCAACTAACAATCAAAAGAAAGCAATTTAATCTTTTCGGGTTTCAGAGTTTCAGTTTACCCTTAACCCCAAATAGTGGTGAAATAAAAGCACTTGCTTAAAAAGCAGACACAACTCCTCATTTGCCCTGCCTGTGTAATTAGAACAATTTCATCCTTAACTCTAAAAGGGAACAGTTTTCCAGCTTGAAGTTGTAACACCAGCACTAATACCCACCTGTTTAGTGGATGGGGATTAGAACTGGTGCTGCTTTTATTTGGGAAGAGCTACAGAATTGCTTAATGAATGGTGTATTTTCATGTCTGTTAGCATATTGTTTGCTAACCAGTGTTTGTTATAGTTGCTTCCATGATTTGCTTGGATTTGTGCTTAATAGAACTTGGTTGCAGGTGACCTGCTGCTGCTTTGGTTCTCACAGACAAGTCTCTTTGGGCATGAGGGTACTAATACAAGGTTTACCTGGATTGCCCATCTTCCCCCCCCCTTTTCCAGTTCCTCCAGACTATCTTGAATATCAAACACAGGTAAAGAGAAATTGAGGATATCTCTTGGAGAAATTTTGGTTATTGTATCTTCTGTTTTGCATACAATAGAAAACTGCTGCAGTTTTTATTGTGCTTTTAATAGGAGGTTACCAGAGAGCTCTACAGTACTCTAACCTTCTGGCTTTATTACTAGCCTCAGCTGAAATCAAAACAGTGGTGTAGGTGGAAAAGGCTATCTGTCAGGATCTGTTCCTTGCCCTTTCTTTCCTCTCACCATCTCCCTTTCATCAACAAATGTCCAGATAGCTCTTTCTGACTCTTCCAGAATGTAAATAAATCTTATGATGAATCTCCTACAACTAGATGATACTTAAAAACAAAAGTGATAGTTGCAAAATATATCTGAGTGGCTACTTTCTGGACAAATGGCAAGGAATGTTTTAATGTACAGCAGAGAATGCTCTGAAAGTGAAGTAGTTTTCAAGACAGTGATTATTTGTCCTTAATAAGCATTATATTTTTATAGGTTCAGTTTATCACACTTAGAGAAAGTGACAAGCAAGACAAACAGCTGCAAAACTACATTTCAGAAGTGAAATTATTTAATGTTTTTAACAGCAAATCTTTTCCCGAAAGTGGTCTACAAGGCTCTCAGTTTCCACAGTCTATGTGACTTTTCCATGTACTGTAAGACTTACAAAATAGGCATTTTCATGCAGGTGAAGGCATAACTTAATAGAATTGTGTACTGATAACTTTTTTCTCTTCTCTAAAGAAAAGTTGGGTTTTCTGTTTGCAGTTCAACTCAGAAGCTAGCTTTCAAGTGGAGTGGTAGACAACTGATCCATGCCCCCTTCTTCTCTCCCTTCCATGCTGTTTGAGAAGTCACTTGTATTTGCAGAGGATAAGTAGTACAGGAGGGATTAAAAGAAAGGATTACCACCTTTTTAAACAGGTTTATTTCCCAAAGCTTACATATAGGGCCTGCTATCATTTTTGTTGTCATTATAATAAACAACTTCAAGTTCTCTTTGTTTTTTGATTACAGCTGAGAAATAAAGGTAGGTTGTGTTTTAGATAGAAGGCTGGTGTATGGATGGAAGACTGGAAAGTAGGTGATAAAATTGATGTAGATATGGATACCACCTTGTAGTCAAAGTTTTAGCCCTCAGAGGAATATTTCAAATGCAGTAATGGTACAGCTTTATAGATGTTTGCAGATAATTCTTCCCAAATAAAACAAAAAGAAGGAAGCAAGAAAACGTTCTGGAAACAAGTAAGCAATGTGTCTTTGACTTGTAACTGCAGTTTATGTGCCTGACCCTGTCTCAGTAGAATTCCAATATATTGTTTCCTTTGCAAATTCTCGTGTTCTAAAATAGTCTTCCTTTGGGGGAATTTAGGCAAAATTTCCCACTCCTTCCCTTCCCCCCCTCGCCAAATGCTGAAGATCTGTTTATGTCTTTGAACATGTGGTGGAAAACCTCAAGCATTTTCAGCCATTACCTCTGGATGCGTAAGGATGAAGTCATAGCCACAACCTAATTGTCAAATACTCACTTCTTGTTAGTGTATTAATTTAGATGGACCTAAGCTGACTTGGAATCTGTAAAGTTATAGCCTTCCTACATACTCTTGAGGACATCTTGCAGCAGGTAGAGATAAACATGAAGGAGAAGGCGATGGTAGAGATTATATGGCTGACTTAGTGTCTTGTTCAGAATACATTGCAGAAATGCTACTGTTGCTTTTATGAGGATGTTAAAAAAAAAAAAGTTACAGAAAAAGACATGGTGTTGACCTTGAATGTAATACAGAAGATTTCATGGTAATTAAATATAAGTTTATATATTGTCTGATGGATTACTGAAGATGTGTGACTAGGTAAAAAATTAAAATGTTTAGGATCATGTCAGACACAGGAAAGTATCTCAAGTACAGCCAGAGGACTCATAATTACTATGCTACTGACAAGTGAGCTTTGCTCATTCATGTTCCCTCCATGCCATGAACATGTTTAGCAAATTTCACCAATCCCATACCCACTAACACTTTGCCTTGCATCTTGTTAAAAATTGTATTAATCCAGTCATCGAAATTGGTAGGAAATGTCTGTCTGAATATAAGGGAGCTGAAGTAAATTAGATTCTTCCAAGTAAGACTTAATTGGGGAGAATTCAGAGTTCTACAAGTCCACAGTGAAGTGACATAGTAATGGCATTTAGGGACTGAAGAGCACCTTAGTGGGTTTGAATTTAAATACCTAACTGAATGAGGCAAATGGATGCTGTCAGTCCAAAAGGCAAAGTTACTTGGGTCTAAGCAACTTTGTTTGGTAAGGATGTTGGTGCAGATATGTGGGTAGGGTTTTTGTTTTGGTTTGAGTTTTGTTTTTTGTTGTTGTCTTGGTTTTTTTTTTCTGACAGGGAAATTGCCAGCTAATAAAACTCATCTTGATTCCTTCTCTTTGGGACCTACAGTTCACTGTCACTGGAGAGAAGTATGACTGAGAGGACATTGGTGTGTTTGGGATCTTGAGAAGTTCCACATGCTTTATTCAGTTTTCTGATCTGTTTTGTCAAGATAACGATGACGGAAGAGCTCTCATCAGCAGAGGATGTAAGCAGGCAAACCACAGTCTGTTGGCTCTGGCTGTTTGTGCTTCAGATCCTTTTCTCAGTAATTAAGAGTGGCAGGTTGGGCTAACCTCTGTTTTTCCTAAAATTTTTGGAACGCAAAATTGGGCTCTGTGAGCTTTGGTGAGCAGATATGCTTCTGTTTTGTCAGAGCAGAGACACCCTGTCTTGTCTTCAGTGTCTTTAGGTTAAGAAGTTGTTATTTTGTCCAGAGATTACATTTCCTTCCTAGTTCTCTCATTCTGTGCAGGACCAGTGAAGTGACAGGAGAAACTGGCTTGCAGATATATCAGTAGATTCTTCCTAGGCCATTTCATTTGACAGAAAGGGAAGTGACACTTTTGTTCTGGCCAGCACCATCCTGGAGGGAGAAGATAATGTAACTTAGAGAAGTATTCCCTAGCTTATAAGTAGATGTTGCTGCAACCAAAGCTGTGACAGCAGTTAGTTAAATACTTTGGTTTTACCTGTAAACAATTAATGTCTTCACCTTCTACGGTAATTACAAAGGTTGTCCCTTCCATCAAAAGCAAGCTTCCTTGGAATATGAGACATGGAGTGAATTCTCAGTAGGAGTTTTGGCATAGCTTTGGCTTACATGTTATAATTTATGCCCTTGCATGGTGACTAAGTATGGTATCAGGTTTTCAGATAAAATCTGAGGTAACCACCACCATCTAATTAAGACTTGAAAACCTGCTCTTTGTAAAGATAATTTTAAAAAGCTGCATTCCCTGAAGTAACAACAATGAAATGAAAGGGTTTGAAGTAGAGAATTTTGGTTGTTACTTAGTCCTTGAGAAGTACAGTAGTTTAGGAGCAATGAGAAGGAAATTCTTTGTAAACATTTGTATTTCATTGTTGCTAAGTTCTTTGCAAACTGAGGAGACTTTTCTCCAACAAAGTTGGCCATTTTGTGGAAACAGGTACTCCCTGGGGACCATTTTCTTCCCTAAAGAACTTTGGAGAAGATGACTTATGCAGGGTCGGGTTGGTTTCTACATCTTAATTTTGCACAGCCAGTTTCTGTCATTTTGTCTGCTGGGAAGTTTCCAGGAGGCTACTACAAGGTTAGGCAGCTGCTAATCTACTTTGACCTTCACTGTCATCTTCCCAGAGAGACTGCCCCTTTACAAAGGCAGTCTGGATCAAACTCCCTCAGTACTGTTGTTGTTAGCTAGGACAGTCTTTCCTGTTTTTTACATCCTATCCTTAACTTGGGGACAAAAATCTTTTAATGCACCAGGATACAAATGACACCCCACCCCCCAGCATTCTGTAGATAGAATTAGAGCCTGGAGGCTTTGTTACTAACAGTGAACACTACTGCTGTAGGCATTGTTGCTATGATGTCTAAACATCCTGCAAGTTTGGCATTTTACTAGTGTCTCAATCTTTTTATTCCTGTAATGGTAGCTTTTCTTGGATAGTAAATATGGTATTACCCACTTTTTTGGCATTTGTTGGGGTAGCTTTGAGTCACTAATGCCTCTTAATTTTGCCCTATAGCAGTTACACTGCAGTGTTTCAATACACTTGGCAATGCTGTTTGTTCATTTTAATTTTTTGTCTCAGCACTACCATGGTTTTAACAACTGGCTTTTCTATGTTGGTGAAAGGTAGGAATGTTTCCAATTTTTTCTGATCTATTAAAATGTCAATAAGAAGCGGTGATTCCCCAGAGGAGTCCGTTTTGAACAGATAATTGGCTAGCAGCTTATAAGGTATGTTTATTTTACGTATGTGAACTTCCTCCTTTGTATGATGATTTCTGTTGTCCAATACACAATTGTAAGGACTGTACTGCATCCTAATACACTGCCATTGTATTTGTTTTGTTTGAACCCTGTGATGATGATATGCCTTCAGTTGCTCGAGTTGCAGTTCTAAAGAGCTGATGATGCTTCCTTGCAGACTTTTGCATTTTATTATGAATGCTATATTGTAGGCAGAAAATACAAGAAAGATTGTAGTTTGAACTAGAACAGCTCTCTAAGGGCTGGAAGATACCATAGTAAACTCCAGCATGTTGTATAAGCAGGGTTTGTGCCTCTTCTTTTAGGGGCTTGACATTTCAAGAAAACAGGTTTAACCCTTCATAGAGGTTTGAAAAACTATTCTGAAACAGTAACTAGCAATATATACCCTGAACTGTGTCATAATGAAACACAGAGGTTGGAACTTAGCGTCTTTTATTTGAAATTACATGGGGTACAGTTTTGTGTATTCAGAGTGCTTGTGAAAGTTTGAGTGCTTCATGAGTGTTTATGCTGTTGTGGCTTGCTAGCTAAAGCAGTGGTGAGAATAAAAAAAGTTCACGGACTGATGTTTTCATGTCAGGTCAGCAACTTCACTGACATGTAGGTTCTGTTTTTTTTACAATTTGAAAGTGCAGTGGGGAGAGAACAAATGTTACTAGGGTGTGTGTTTTTACCGATTGTCTTTGTGTGGAAACTGTTGCATTTTTGGTTCAGCCAGTTTTACCTTGAAATTTACATTTTAAACTAGTAAAAACCTATTAAAATAATTCCTAAAGTGGGTTAAATATTTGCAAGTATGCTTTACCATCTGCTGTGGCCAGTGGGGGAACTCAATGCATACTTAAGTATGATCTAGGCTGTGATTTCACATACATTTCTTGCAATGTCAGTGTGAGCTGGAGTCGCTCTCAGCTGCTTCTTTCTGTCTTTGCCCTACTCCTTTACTTGTGCCAGCAGAAGTGGGGGTTTTGTTTTATGTGTGGCTTGGTGTGGTGATGTGGGTCAGTGAACTTACCCAGTGAAAGATGGTTTACTTTTATGTTTTTTTTCCTCCTAGCTGGATCCATTCCTTGATTCAGTTTAGGATGTAAGACCACAGAGAGGAGTTTTGGTGAAACTAGAGAGGACGGAGTAGGGGGCAAGAATGAGCATCGGTGGCTGGTGCTGTTTTCTGCAGCTTCTGCTGCTTCTCTAATGCTGCAAGTAACACAGATGAGGTCATGCCTAAAGGTATGTTAGCCTGAGGTGATATGGATTTCCCAATCCTAATCGTAAGACATTAATGGAATAGTTTATTACCTTCTTTCTCCTAATCTGTGCTTATGCTAAGGCAGCAAACCTTCGTCCAAGTAGGAGTGGGGAGTCCCCTTTGTATCTGGCTCATCTAGTTTCTCTTAGCCAGCTCTTAAATTACAGTAGGCCTGGCTGCTGAAGAAGTGTTGTGGTGTTTCCAAAAAACAAGATGGAAGGAGGAAACAATAACCATCCCCTGCCACCCAAAACTAAGAGGAAGAAGAAAATACCTGACAGCAAAGTGTTCCTTTCCCCCAGATAGCTTTTTCAAGGATTGGTTTATCTGATGTAGTTCTGCGTATAAAAAAGACCATGTAACAGCCTCACTGGGCAAGCTGCTTCTTACTCCCGTCTTTGCTGGTTGAAAAAAGGGAAGTATGCTGCCCTGTGTCCTGAAATGTATCCAGGTTGGCTGAGAAAATGGAAGGAGAGCTGTTCCCTCTGCAGCATCTGTCATTCTTTAGGTCTTTGCTGTAGAGTTCATGAAATAGCCTGATGCTCAAAGCTTCATTGATACACCACAATGCAAGGTAGGAACAGCTGCTTGAAATCACTTATTATCTGTGCACTTAACTATCCATTGCAGTACGATCTGTAAAGGTAGGTAAGGGACAAGTTAAGGTCATTTGAATCTCCCTTTATTAGGCCTCTTATGAATGAAATAGGGGTTTGTAGAGATGCCCAAGAGTGAGATCTTTTGAAAGTGCAGAGCTCACAGGAGAAGACTGTCTTTGGTCTGCATAAATGAAATGTAAGAGTTCAGTTCTTAAATAGAACTTGTGAAGAGTTGCCAACTTTAAAAAGAGTACAGTTTAGCACTGGAGTTTGTCTTTAAAAATAGTTGCAAGGCTAGGATTTTATATTTAACTGCAGTAAAAATAAAGATGCTTGTTGGTTGTAAGAGCCAGCTTAGTTTTTCCTCTTGAAATGGAAATTTTAACTGTATGATCTCTATGCTGAATTGTCCTTTTGCTCCCCTTCACTTCCTTGTTCATGTTTTAGAAGTTTTTCCTCTCTGGATTTTCTTTCATACTGTTAATGTTTAGAAGCTTTTTATAATCATACTCATCCACCTTACAAAGAACGAATGATTTATTTAGCAATTAGAAAGTCATTGTCTTTGGTTGATTTGGTAGAGATGTCTGTAGATGACTGAAGGATTTCTTCAGAGTTTGTATACACTGCCACTCCAGTACTGCCCCATCACCTCTGTGTTTACCCACCTGTACTCTACTGCATGGTGTTTATTATTTTGTCCTGTTTGTGCTAGATCCTGTGTAAACTCACATGACCAGTCAGTGCTAGCTGTGAAAACTTTATTCTTAAATTCTGATACAAAAGGGTGTAGCAGAAAAATGGGAAGGGGAAGAGTGAATGAGAACAAAGATGTGAACTTGTGGTTTCACAGGCTAAATAGGTACATAATTACAGTGTTGCGTAATTGTCAACTAAAGTGTTCAAACATCATGACTGACTTCTTTTGAAATTAAAAGGCTTTAAAAAAATCATAATAAAAAACCCTAGGAGATAATTTTGAAATTCCATAGTTATTTGCCACTTGTAACGCTTTAGGGGCTTGCAGTTTTCAAACTGTCCTCTGCAGCTAAAAAGAGCAGCTTCAATACAAACCAGAGACCAAAAAGCAGACATAAATAAAGCTTTACTCTTTTATGTAAGAGGAGCCCAATGGTCAGTAGAAAACCCTGAGAAATTTAGGAATGGGATTATTCCAGGAGGGCTTCTGAAGATAGCAGCAGCTGCCCATGCTACTATTAAGATGTTCAGCTTTTTCAGATGGTAAGCTAGTAGTGAAACACAAACCTGGTGATACTAAATGCTGCTAGCATTGTAAGGGCCTGTAGACCATCAGTCACTTTACTGTTTTCAAATCCCTGAGAGGAACCAGAAACAGCACATGTGGTTGGCTTCTGTGACGGTGACCTTTTTTCTTTTAAGGACTACTGAGATAATTGTGATAGTGATATGGTAAAAACCACCCAAAGGACATCATTCTCAATGACAGAGCTACCTGGAATTGCCCTGAGGAAGTGTTATAAACATGGTGGAAAGTTAAATGTAAATTTAAAGTGTCTGTGCACTTCTACATCTGAAAGTAATTGTTAATTTCAATTTTCTAACATTCTGTAGTGTCTAAAAAGAAGATATACTAAATGTTTCCTAACTTGTGTCATATCAGCGAAGGCGATTTGGGGACAGTACTGGAACAGAAGAAACAGGGGACGCTGATGGGGAGCTATTTTTAATAGTTCATGCAAGTATCACAAATGAACACCTAAAACTAGGAAGGTTGAAGTTCAATAACTGAAATCCCTTTAATGCTGCTGTCTGTTACCCAGTGGCACATTTTAGCCAGTTTGTGGAATTGGCATTGTTAGGAGTATTTCAGGAAGATTAATGTCTCTATAAATCTGTGAATTGTACACAGCAATGATAGATCAGATACAGCAACGGATCCTTTCCAGCTCAATTATCTATTAAATGTAAAAGAAATACAGAGCCTGCATGTTTAAAGCAGAGAGCAAATTTGTAAATGTCAAGAAAACTAAAAGTTATTGCCCCCACAGCAAGTGTTAAGTCATTCCCTAGTGCGTTTGAGTTTTTTGTGTTGCTGTATATGCTGATAAAATCTTGCCTTAAAATATGTATGTTGTGGCGGTTATAGTAGCTATGGGGAACTTTTATTCAAATAAGTGCCCTGGTGCTTTGAAGGCATTGAACTGATTCATTCCGTGCATTTAGATACTGGTGTCAGTTATGTATTCAGATAAAATGTTTTTATTTGTTGTAGTTAACTCTTCAATTTGTCCAACTTGCCATCACAATGCAATCTGTGCAAGATCTATAAAACCTAATGTAAAAGTAGTTGTAGAAATGTTAGGTATTTGTTAATACTTGAAATCCTTTATCAGTTAAAATTGTGTGTACCACATGTGTTGCAGTCTTATAACATTGTAAAATTTCAGCTCTGGAGAGTCTTGACAACTGGAGCTTCTATACTTCTTAACAGTGGTGGATACAGAAGGCTGGAAAAGGGACTTTCCTTGAAACCATGCTTCAAACTGCGTATGTGGCATGGAGGGAGTGTGAGGGAAGAGAAGGGAGTGTGAGGGAAGAGACATCCTTTCTTTTTTCTCCCACCCTACCTGCTCATTCAATTTAGGAGCACAGGCTGATATTATGATCTCTTTGAAATTAAAGCAGTATGGAAAAAAAAATATGGTTCAGAAGTCAAAGCTTTTGTTTTGCTTTAACTGTCCCTGAACAATGTCCTGTTCTGAGGAATGCTAGATGAGATGGCTATCTTTCTGGTTTTGTTTTCTTTTTTTCAGTGGGGAACTTTTTTCTTATGATTAAAAACACAAACATCCATTTTAGGAAATCTAATTTGTCATTTAAAAAAAAGGTAACTGTAAATTTGAGTCCTTGCCAACACTGTACTTGACCCTTTTCAGGAAGTATGTGGATGGGTTTTTTCTTTAGACTTAGCTCATCTCACATGGTTACAGGTATATGATTACTTGTGTTGTAAATGGTAGTGGGGATCTGGAAAGAGCTGATCAAAACTAAACATCTGTAAAATGCTTTCCTGGTTTTTGTAAAGAGTTTTCTGTGACAGTTGCACACTGCCAGCAATCTATTTGCTATCTGAATTAAAAATTATCTCTAATTTTACTATGACATTTCTCAGGTTGATTCATGTTTGCAATGTCTGTAATGCTGTGGTACTTAGGGGATGCTGACAGTCAAAATCAAAGAATTTTATACAAATATTTCTTAGGGTGATCAATGTTTTAAAATGAGTGCCCCTTGCTGGGTGAGGCAGCATGTACTGGGTAGATGTTCACCTAAAGGGCAAGAACTGTATATGTTCTAGAAAAGTATTTTTGTATGGCATATGCTCAGAAAACCAGAGCTAAACTTGGTGTAGAGTAGGGATGTGTGATGAGAGAACGTTACAAAATGGCAGACTGAGCATGCTTTATGTGGGAATTTGTTGCATTGTGTTGGTGAGGTGACACTTGCACTTGACAGTGTTTAAACTAGTTTGAGCTCTTGTGTTTAACTTTGCTCTTAAATACCTCTTTTTGAAAAAGAGGTTCAGCCATAGTGAAGCTTTCTTTGCTTGTTGTTATTCTTGGTATTTGCTAAACAACTGGTGTGTGTTTGGAAGGAGGAGAGTTTGAGCAGTGACAGTTCCGTGGCTGTAAGGGAGCTACGGGTCTGGGTGCAGAAGTCTAAAAACGGGTTGTCTTCTTCAGAGAGTCACAAACCAGTGTGGGTGGGGTGGTGGGAAGGAATTTACTACACTGCCCCGTCTTCACAGCTCTAGAATAGGAACTGCGTGGTCTCAAAAGCAGCAAGCAGGGCTACGTGAATGAAATGTGGAAACTAAGGTTACGTGACCCTCAGAAAGCTTCCTTCATTTTCTTGAGATTTGTAGAGATTATGGGAAATCATTTGCATAGCAGATGTAGCAGGCTCTTACCACAACTATTCTTGGCCTCCTCCCCACCTCTGGTTTTAGATCTGCTTGTTTTGAGTCTTTTCCCCCCCCGCCGAACTCGGAGGGCCGGCTCGGCGTGACAAGGGCGGCACCTTCCCGTGTTGGCCCTGGGCCCCGCACCCAGCCCCAGTGGCAGTCTGCCCGCTCCTCCGCTTACCTGCCTCGCTCTCTGTCACCAGGGGCGCTTCCAGGCATTCACTCGCATAGGGAAACCGGCTGAAAATCAGAGCTGCTGCAAATGGGGTCCGTGCGTGTCTGGCAGCGGACGCAGGGACGTGGGTAGCACCAGCGGAAAGGAAGGTCGTCTTCTGGCCGTGAATGTTACTGCCCGATTGGCACCCGCTTGGCGCTTGCCCGGGGCGAGTTCCACTTTTTCCGGCACCGCGGTGCTGAGGAGTTAAACCTGGCAGCAGCTCGCCGGTGGCCGCAGCCTCCCCGGTCAGTTGGTTTCGCGGCGCCCCTTGACGGAGGGAAAGCGCCGGGGGCCGCTAATCCGCTGTGGAGGTGCGGGTGACGAAGGGGTTAAAGGTGGACGGGGCCGAGGCATTATGCA
This sequence comes from Burhinus oedicnemus, assembly GCA_008921705.1. Lineage (NCBI taxonomy): Eukaryota > Metazoa > Chordata > Aves > Charadriiformes > Burhinidae > Burhinus > Burhinus oedicnemus. Next base: position 549,498 of record VFFE01007157.1, on the reverse strand, counting down.
AGCTGTTAAGTAAAAAGGAAGTGCATGACAAAATGCTGAGCTCAGTAGTCTGGCTCCCGGCCAAGCCTGTGCTTTCTTCGCTACAGCTGAGGGCTTTCTAAGCTTCCCACCAGTGGGTTTGTCTGAACTGTTGAGGAATGCTGCCGCCGCCGCCAGCTGACGTCAGGGCGGGCGGTTCAGCGC
>VFFE01007157.1:502278-549295 GCA_008921705.1 Burhinus oedicnemus | reverse complement strand
TTGGGGTTTTTTTTTTTTTTTGCTCTCTCCCCTCTGGTTTGGTGAATCAGGAGAATGGAAATCTCTCTTGCTTGATGTTTGCCTTGATGGGATTTGGACACGGTAGGGGTGACAAATAAACAACCTTCCTGTCCCATCCCATTTGCTGCATATCACTTCCTTTTCATCTCTCCTTCCCCAGACGCTTGGCAGCTTTCGCTTCAAGTCTGTCTGCCCAGCATCCCATATTGCCCCTACACCAGGATGTGAGCCATAGTGACAGTGTAACTGGTGCCCTTTGCCCGGAGATCCTGGGGAGCTGCAGGAGTCTCAGCTGCGCAGTAGCAAGGAGGAGGAACTGAATGTGAATGTCACTGGGAACCCCACACCAAGTGCAGTGCGTGGCTCAGAGCTCCTCTGCACAGTATAGACTTGACTGGGGGTGGCTGGCTTGACTGTTTTAACAGTTATTTAAATTTTTCTCTTAATGCTTCTAATAACAGTAAAATAACTGTATCCACAGGGGACTGTAGCTAAATGAGCAAACAGAGCGTTTTCTTAAACTTTCGTTAAAATGTCTCTTCAGTCCTTGTGGAAAGTTTTTTGTTAACTTTGAACTCTTGTATCTTTTTTATTTGAATCTTGTATCTTTTTTATTTGAATTTTGATTTGACCATATTCCACTCTTTTACCTTATTTTGCAAAATATAAACTGCATTTTTATTAACTTTAGGATGTAAATGGCACAGCTCATTGTGCAAAGTATATCTTTTGTGTGCATACTGAAAGCAAGACACCAGTTGGCATGCTTTGGATGTGGCTGGCCTGTGCCAGTAGAAGGCCCAGAGTTTAGAAAAGCTGGACCCTGCTTTGTTAGAATTCGGTTGAAGATATTTTGCATCTTCTTTGTTGTTAACTGCTTCTGATGGCTTGAGTATGGATGATTATTTTCCATGAAACATGGTCTAACCTTGTTCTAGCCTTGAAATGTATTATAGAGATCTTTTGTTACTAGCTGACAAATTCTTGTACCACACGGTGGTACTTCTGTAACAGAGATACTGTAATAGTACATTGAGATACACTGTTATCTGCATTTCTTCAGTACTTTGAGATTTGTTGTATCTGTAGGAGCAGACTGGAATAGTGCAGGCTTGGTTTTGCCAGACTTCTGGAAATTTTGGAAGCTCTCTTGAAGCTATTTCAAAGTATGCTCTTTGAAGTAACAGCTACTGCACAGATCCTTATTGACATGTTGTTGTAAAGCTAACTGAAATTAAAAATAAGGAAAAGGATTCACAAATTTTGACATAGTTGCTCCTGCCTGTCTGGAATTACATGTTGGATTTAATAAGAGTTTATTAAAAACTTATTAGCTGCAAAATTGATAACGTAAGAGTACAGTATCTGGCTTTTCGTGCTGCTAATGGAACACTCTAAAAGACTAATTCCTTGTTCAGAAGTAACTTCTGTGGGTAACACTACTAATATACTTTCTTTTCCTTAAATTGATGTTTCAACAAATATCACAAATAACAATTACAAGAAAGTGACAAAACAGCATTTTTTTAAGCAGACTTATGCAGGTTGGGTGTCTTTTCTTTGCTCACAGCTCTTTCTCCTGTTTTGGCATAAAGCAATAACTTTCACATTGACAGGTGGGAAACATGAAGAAAATTTTGACTTCACTTGCCTGTGTAAGGATCTGTTGTCTAAATTTTTTTTGCTGTCTTCAAAACAGCTGTTTTTGTACTAGCAATTTATAATTGTATTTACTATGAATTAGTGGCTAGCAACATCTAGGCAGTGCTTTTGCTGCTACAGACTACTGTGCCACAGAGTGCATACTGTTCAGTTGATTTTTAGGTGGGCAGCGTCTGTTGAAGATCCTGTGAAGTGTCTGAGTTCCTGTGAGTCTTGCTCTGGCTGGAAGTGAATTGTTATATTTGGTAATAGATATTTGAGCTGTTGGGGATGGTGAGTCTGAAATGGTTCTGACTGTGAAAGAGGAGAGGGGAGGTTCTCTTTGGCTGACAGGTTTGGACAACTCTTAAAAGTTTTTATGGTGAATATGGCTTGTTCTCTGTAAATACAAATTTCCCATTGAATGGAGCTTTAAAACCCAATCCCCAGTGAATTCTGGGTGATTCTTTTTGGCAAGTGGGGACGTTTCCCAGGGAGGTTGCCAATATAAACATCTTGTGTGTGCGCTACCTTGGGCTCCTCCCACCGCCCCACCTCTTTGAAACAACTTAGTTGGAAGTGGCTTTGCCAGCCGCTGTTGCACAGGCTGCTGGGGTTGAACTGGTGGTGCTATTGTTTGGGAATTACTGCTTAAAATTAGAGTCTCTTCAGCCAGCAAGACCTCCATGTGGCAGGGAACATTTTCTGCAGTTTGTCTTCCTGCTTCAGTCTACTGGGAGGGGGAAATGAATGCAACACAGCTGAACAGATTTTGGAGAGCTGGAGAAAGCAAATGACCAGGTATAAGCTGTTGCTCAAACTGTTACCTGTTTAGAATAATTTGAGTTCAGCTTGATTGTTTTTGAAGAATATTTGCAGGTTTGCGAATGCTTTGTGAGCTTGTAAGTTTTTCACAGAAATGCAATTCTTAGTTTAGCCAATGCTAGTTGTGAAGAGTTGATGAGAACCACAGGTGCTTACAGAGGTGGGGAGTGGAAGGCCTAATGTTAGAGAACCTGGTCCCAGATAATTACAGTTATCTAGTTTAAAAGCACATATACATTGTTTATTTCTTTTAAAAACCCTGAAACTTATAAATAATTGTATGTGCGTTATGAGTAGAGATGGCGTAGTTTATTAAAATCGGGACTAGCAAGATGAGCAGTATTGCATTAATGATTGCAAGTTAGTGCAAAGCATGCTTGGAAGCTGTTGCCATTAGCGGGGATTTCACATTGTGAGTATTTGAGCTTGTCTGTGTGGAGGGGAGGGAGAAAGTTGTATATGATATGCCAAAAAGTATTTCTTCAGTAATTAAAATTTTTATTTGACACCATTTCAACTACCTGCTTAATTTACAAGGTTTAATTAAGATGTAGTCAGCTTGTGCTGACATGGACATAAAATCAATGCCTAGTTTGCCTGAGGAAAAAGGCTCTTTTTCCTTTTGGGGTCTGGCTATGTCTTTTTCTTTTCCTTTTTTTTTAAGAGAAAATCATTAGCAATTCAGAGAGCAGAAGCAAATAGCCATTTTTAAAATTCATGTCCTCAAATGTTAATTTGATGCTTTGAGGCATAAATGACCTTTCTAACCAGCCCAAACTTGTCAAACAAAGGAACGATAGAAACAAGCTGCTTTGTTCTAATACAACAGGCTGCTTTTCAGGGAGAATTTCAAAACAATTCTGCCTCCCTCTTCTCAACAACATTAAATTAAACTTTGGCCTGTGCTACATTTGAATTTAGATGTGTATGCATCATTGGAGAGATGGTGATGGAATCTAGACAACCTGTGCAATTTCAACCATAGACTTCAGCTCCTGAAGCCCAGGGCAAGTGAATAATGCTTTCATCCATAGCTACCCCAGCTGGTATTAGCACTGGAAAAGCAGTTAGGTGTGGGTCAGAAGCTGAGGGGAGCATTAAAAGGGGATTTCTTCTTGTCACAAAACTGAAGAGTGGGGGGAAAGGGAGGAGGAGAGAAATAAAACCACTGACACCACTTCTTGAAACCTTTCATTTAAGTGTTTAGACTGCTGTATACACCTCAGAGGTCAGATTTAAAAACTAAATATGAATCTTTTTCTAGAGCCTAGGGATTTCATTGGGACTGGAAATGTATGTAAGTATATGCTGTGTACAAACAGGAAAAACACTTAGTACATCTGTGCCAACTCTCTGTCTTTATCAGATTTACCCGATAAAGGAAACTCAGAAAAGGTCAGGGTGGGAGATGTAAGGCAATATCAAAAAATGAATATGTCTTTATACAAGGTAATGCATTCTTTTTTCTACCTCTTTCCAAAAAGAAGTTAAACTACATTGGTACTTGAATACCTTTCTTCCCTGCCAGCTGTGCTTGTAGCATCTGAAATCAGTCTCTTCAGAGCGTGACGTGTTTCTGAAGCACAGTAGTAAACTTTTTCTCTAGGAGATAAGTAGAGTTAAAGTGGTAATCTGATGTTGCAGTTCTTGTATCTTGTCTATTTTTCTTACTGATATTTTTCTTTGCTTACTCATTGATCTCAATCCAAAAAAGGAATATCTAATTCTTGAATTTGTTCAAACTTTAGAAATTTAAAGACATCCTTTAATTGTTCACTATTTTTTCCATTACTTACCTGTTTGGAGATTTGCCTGGCATGTTCTGCTGTATAACCTGTATTGACTTTGTTTTTCTAAAGCACAATCCTGCCATAAGTTTCCCAGCTAGATGGGAGAAGGCAGCACTGGTCACTTCAAATACTCAGCAGCTGAGCAGTATCATAAAATCTCAGGATCATGTTATTAGTGTTCATTAATATTTGGTTACTTGATTCTTTTATGTTAGGGTTTATCTTAGGGATGAAAAACACAGTAAGTTATGAAAATGTTTGAGGAAAGCTAATGTGGTTCCTTCAGCTTTTTTTAGATGATCTTCTCAAAGCCATTTTGTATAAAATGAGAAAAAGAAATACTTACCTTCTTGATTTCTGTCTTTGGCCTAGTAGATGGTTCATATATAACCCCTAATGGTAACTTTTCTGGCACTTCAGGATCCATTCATGAAGGCATTTTACTTTGATAGGCTCCCTGGTTTCCATGTGTATTGTATGATTTTCTTCCATAATTTTGTGGTGGTGTTTTTTTGTTTGCTTGTAGATCAAATGTATATACATTTTGTTTTTTAAATTTTTCTTTTTGTTTTGATCTGTAGCAAGAGGAAGCTGCTCTTATGACTTGAAATCTTGTATAAAGCACTCAAGCCAGCTCAGGCCAAAACTTGGCCAGACACTGTACCTGTGTCAGTCATCATGGACTGGAACATATCACTTCTTACAGGGGCTGGGCTTATCCGACTTCAGAGGAAAAACAAAAGTAGAAGACAAATGATTGCTTCCAAAATCACTGAATTTTCTAAAACATCAACATGTGAACAAATGGTTGGACACAAAATTCTGCTCTCTGGATGAGAACAAAGACCCTGTTTTCTACTATACTGTTTGCAAAATCAGCCTGCAGATCTGTTCTGGACTGTAAAGCGCTTATCAGTTTGCCGTCTTCATTCAGATCTAGGAATGAGCTGTGATTGCCACAAGGAATGCATATGCATGTACCAAACTTGTACAAGAGTTTCTGGTGGAAAACTTGGGCCAACAGCACATAGCTCAACATACTGACATAAGTACGAACAGCGCTTGTTAATTATCCCATAGCTTATTAAGTTTGCAGTTGATTCTGGTAGTTGATCCAAATTGCTGTCAGACTATATTTTTCTTGCACACAAACACATGTGCTCTTGCTTTAAATTGGTACAACTATTTAAATTCTAGTTGTGCATGTTTTAAGCAACTGCTAGGTTCTTTTATATTTGGTTATTTGAGTACTGAAATGAGAAGTATCTGGATGGAGCTTTAGGGGAGGTTTTAAGCACAGCAGAATTAAAAAAAAAATAATAAAAAAACCCCAAAAAACTCAAAACAAAAACCAAAAAACAAACCCAGAAAAACAACAAACAAACAAGAAACTGCTGTAATCATGCTATCACTGGCTTTTATCCAGCCAAGATTTATCTGTTCTCTGCGGCCACAGTCTTTCTTTAAAGACTGGAATTCCTCTATATGCTGAACACTTATAAGATATCCACACAGTAAGCTGCTGAAAATGCTTCTTCACCTGTTTGGCCTTGAGAGTGTTTTGTGCTGCCGCGACAACTTGGTCACAAAGAGCCTTGGGTTTGTGGTTTCCAGCCCTGATTAGTACAATGTACTGTAATTAGGAATAGGAAAAACCCCCACAGGCTCTTTTCCAATTTAGATATTCCCACTGCTCCCAGGACTTCCCCAGCTTTCATTGTGCATTGTTTCAGATTAGTCATAATTGAAATATTTATTTTGTTTAGTGCAGCCCAGACACTGGGAGGAGTCCCTGGAATTTATCATAGCTTTCAGCCCCTGAACAGCTTGGTTTTGGGGTCTTCTTGACAGGGTTGTATGATTTGCTATGTACCCTAAGAATGACCTGAGGTACCAGTATAACAGCGTTTGTGTTGTACTTTTATAGCACCAGTGCTTATCCAGAAGGGAATTGCAGATAATACAAGCAAGACTACTTATTTTGCTCTTGACACATTCTTCAGTCACTGTTCCTCCTTTACTGTGCCAGTGTAGATGGAAAATGAGTTGAAGAACATTAAAGCACTGAAATAGGAAAGAAAGCAAAACACAAAGCTACATACATTTAGTTTTTCTAGGTACAACAGTAACTGGTTTGACAAAATAGTTTCAGAGTTTTCAATTTTTTTAATGTGAATTGTTAAGTCCACCAAATGGCATTACTTAAATTTTTTTGACTACAGCTGCTGTAGAAATGTGTGCACAGCTACTGTTTTGGTAAACAAAGCCTAGTAGCCAGATGGCAGTAATATTTAAAAAGTTGAGCGATATGGTTTGGGAAGTATCCAACTGGAATATGCTGTGCTTTGCCTAGGTACCTTAGATTTAGTACACAGTGGAAGACTTTAAATGTGTTACCACTGCAGTGCCTTGAAAGAACAAATAGACTATTATGTAGAATACAAATAATGCTTATTAAACTTGCAGTTGATTCTTTCTGATAAATGATCCAAATTGCTGTCAGACTGTATTTACTTACACATAAGCAGATGTGCTCATGTTCTAAATCAGGGTAACTATTCCAAACCTAGTTATGCATATTTTAAACAACTGTTAACTACTATGTTTCAAATACTTTGTTTTCATGAAGGCTTAAATTTTCTAATAGATCCTTTCCTTGCCCTTACTCCTTCCATCATCTTACTTGAAAGGTTCAAACTTGATACATTTGGCTAGCTGCTGTATGACTGGAGAACTACTGTTGATGGAAGGAGGACAGTAGTTTTCTTGCAGGGTACAGATGTCCAGGGTACTCTGCTGTTCTCTTTATATTTTTAATCTGTTGAGTAATTGTTTACCATGGTGCATTAAGATAGTCAGCTTAGTGGTTTTGCCTAGTTTCTTAAAGTAGGCTGTAGACTAGGCTCGAAGGTTCTTAGCGTCAACTTAGCCACCATCAAATTTATTGGGAGGTGATGAATTGTATCCAGCTCTTGGTGACACAGCTATGGGAAAATAGGATCCTTGAGTGGTTAAGCAGCAAAATAACCTTTTCTAAGACATGAAGTAAGTATCATCAATAAATGGTGGCAGACTTCTCGTTTTACTAAAAATATGGTAGGTCTTCCTGCAAGGCTGCCTGCTTCTTCCCCTCCCTCCTCCCTTGCTTTTGATGTGGGAAAAGTCTGCATTGTGAAACAGTTGAAGCAAACAAGCTGGACACCCCACCACGCCCCCCCCTCCTGTCTAGACTGACTGTTTCTCATGCACTGCTCTTCCTTGGAGCACGGGTTACTCGCAAGGTTGTGCTGCTTGGTCCTCCGTGAGCAGCAGTGTGGGCTCTCTTCCTCTCTTCTGTTGGGGTTCACTCACTGGTGTTAGACATCCTTCTCATCTGAGGGGGTCAGTCTACCCTGCAAGCTTTCTGTGTACAAACTTCTGCTTTTCAGAGTGCTGCAAACAGGAAGCAGTTTTTGGCAACTGCAGCCTGACTCTCCTCTGGGGCTGGGAGAGGCTGGGTGTCACATGGGTGTTCCTCCAGGGTAGCCCTCAGCCTTGCCATGGTTTAGCCCACCCTGCCATTGCACTGTGCCTTCACTGCCTTTCCTCAACACGACCCTGTGCAATCCATAACAAAGGGAGAAATAGATTCCCCCCCCACACACCAGTGCAGATGATTTTTGTGGATTATGAATATAAATAATACTTTAGTGCTGCAAACATTAGCAAACTGCCTTGGGTGTGTTGGAAGCTTTTTTCTGCCCTTTGAAGTGGGTCAGTGGTGGGCAGCATCCAAGCGTTGGAGTGAGCGGCTTCCTTACAGCGGGGCGTTTGGAGTCCTGGGGAAAACAAAGCAAACCAAACTTCATTAGGTCATTGGAGGCACAGGTACTTAGCGAGATTACAGTAATTTTCTGTCTCTTCATTACTCTTGAAGAACAGTAAGAAGCAAAGTTTCCTCTGCTTTCAAGAAAAGTGTTTCCTAACCAGAACTCTGGGCCAGGAGTTCTAAATCCAAACAAATGTTGTTCTCTTCTTATTAAGGCTTTTTTTCTTGCTTAACAGGTAATTAAGCAAGAAAAAAAAAGCAGTTCTAGTTTATTTTCACGAAGTCTTACTCCTGATTTCAATATTCACTCTGAAAGAATAACTGAGTAGTATTTGTTTTGGGCTGGTCAGATTGTAGACCATCTTTAAAGTAATTATTCCTTCTCTTACTAAACCATCATTTCATTACAGCAATAGATCTTACAAATGTCCTCAGAAACGCTTTGACTATAAAAATGAGTTCACATAAAAATTCCATTTCCAAATGGAGTAAACAGTAAGGTTGCAGGGACAACTAGATTAAAAACAAAATCCCTGAAACTCACCTGAAATAAAAATAATGCTTGTGGCTTTTCCAGTGTTCCTCTATTTGGAAGACAGACTGAAGGCAAAACACAAAGTTTATGTCTCTTAATATCCTGGACAACTGGACAATTAATTTTTTTCTGTTTAGCTTTTCCCAGAAGTGAAGTATTATCCTGCTTTAAAAGAAGGTTTCTTCAGCTGTCTTTTGTTTTTCATGGTCTGGAAGGTTTGGAATTTGCATTGCCTCTCATGCAAAAAGCGAACATCACCTTTCAAAACCAAATGTGTGGACTGTGACATACTTACTCTTAGAAAGAAAAAAAGTTCTTTTTTTCTGACCAGTTTTCTCTGGCAGGAATATTTTAAAAGCATAGTAAATTTGCAAAACCAGAATGTAACAGTGCCATTTTTCTACTTCATGAATTTTATGTGGATAATTTTAAAAAAAAAATTGGCCTCTTTTTAGAAGAGTCTTGGTTCTGCTTACTTTTTGGTATTCAGATTGTTTCTGTCCTTGTGGACTACAAGGAGGGTGTCTTTGTTAAATATGCCTGTAGTGGAAGAAATAGATTTATTTGTTCTGAGTCTGGCATAATTCATTTGAGAAATTACTCTGCCCTCATATATTCATAGTTTTCAATAATCGTGGTGATCCTTCCTCACTGGTAGGGTCACCATTGCCTCATCTTGAGAGGTATTGATGTGTTGTTTGAATAGCTTGCTGCTTTAGAAGGAGAAACTTTGTATATTCCCGTAACAGCACAAAAAAAAGTTTAAAATATTCTTCTTGTTGCTTTATATAATATCTTAAGCAGATCCAAAACACAAAACTGACGGTTTTCCTGTTCTGATTACACATGAACTCTGTGTGTGTGCACACATACTTACGTAAGGGGCGGAAGGGGGGGATGTTGGCCTTTTCTTCTGCAGTTCCTCCCTCGTAAAGTCTTCTCAGCATCTGCAGTCCATACTCTGATCAGCAGTGCATAGCCGGCAGCAACCTACTTCAGCCTGCTAATTTCTCTAAGCTGTCAGGCAATGCGGTGATGCTCTGTTTTACAAAATTCTTAGGACAGTGTTTGGGTTGCATGTCAGAGCAGCATACATGTGTATGTTGAGTGAGCAGAAAGACCTAGTCCACTGGAGTCTTTTGGTCCTCAAGAATGAGGCTTGTCTACTGTGCAAATAAAGGAGAAATAGGAAAGCCTTGGTCATCCTTTCATATTGAAACAATGGGCTATTTGACTATCACATGCTTATAGCACCTAAGACTAGATTGAGGCTCTGTCTGGCCAAGGGCTGTCTCTGCCACTTCTTTCTCATCTGTAGATCTATTTGTAGCTTGGAACAAGGAGAACGGACCAGCTGGGATTTTGTTCCTGACATCCTAAGGCAGCCTGTAGGGGTACTTCATTGTTGCCATAGCCCCCAAATATCACTAACATGAAAATGATCTGAAAACTAATTCTAGAGCAAATTTTTGCCAGCATAATCCTGAGCGTCTAGTTGAGGTAAAGCTTGGTTTAACTAAGTATATTGGAATCTCCTTTGCCTCGTGCTACATTCGGCCTCCAACAGAGAGCAGATTATCGCTTGCTCCAAAGCAGGTTTAAAGTGGTGTTTGCCAGAGGGCATCACTTCAGTAATGCAGAATAGATTCATTACCTTTACTTGGGCTGCTTTGGAAGTATGTAATTCAAGGCAAAAACTGAGCTGTGAATCATGCATGCTAGTGTTCACTGCTGTCTAGACTAGATGGCCAATTGTTTTGTCACCTGGAATAACCATGTTCATAATCAGTTTTCCCTGAGTTACGTGTAGGGAGGATTGGTGACACTGTCTTAAGAAGACATTTGGCAAGGGAGCATATTGAAGCCTTTCCTGAAGGACGTGAAACATTTTACACATGCTGGTCCAACATTTGACTCCAAACCCCTTGTTTCTCTAATTTAAAACTTTGATTTGTTTCCTATGAGGTAGTTTGCTATTGCGAACAAAATTATTAATAACTGTACAATAGAATTTAATGTTACTGCTTTGAGTGTCCTCTGTTGCAAAGGTCACTGCTCTAATACAAGTATTCACAGTTCCAGTGGCAAAAGTAGCCTGGAGTAGGTTTCCCACCAGTTGTAAAGGTACGATTCCCTTTCCACTTCCCTTCATGTCAAAACAATGTAAAACTATAGACTGGGGAGTGAGACCCAGGAAATAAACTAAATTATATTAGTAGTTGCAGGCCAGAAGCTTGTTGTGTTTGGTTACCTCGCCCAGAGTCCTGGGGTTTTTTGGTCTAGAATAGTCTACAAGCTTCTCATTTGGGGCTGTGTTACAAAGAACACTATGGAGAAGGCCTAATAAAAAGTACAATGTTTTTTTGAAGGGAATAATGCTACTTAAGAGTACATAATATCTGAACAAACAGGCAATGAACAGCATATAATTCTGCACATTATGCAGCGACATTAAATATACATATTAGTAAGGTACCAGATGCTGTGGTTGTGAAATTGCTGTTCAAAGTAGCAGTCTTTAGCAGCAGGGTGCTGCTCTATGTGAGACTCCTTCACATGTAATGAATAGCTAATTCTAGCTGTAAAGTCCATGAGGGACCGGAGGGGATCGGGGAGGGTTAGAGCATTCCAGCAACCAAAACCAGTAGGATGTGCTGAGATGTGCTTTTAATGGAGCGATATTTCTGAGCTCTTGGAGGTAAATTCATGAAGAGGGATGCTCATCTGTTACTTTGTTTTCAAACTGAGGAATTACTGTTGCAAATGGACAAGTGAGCATGTGAAGTGCTCGGGGCGGGGATGAGATGGTGACAGGGTTTGGTGCTTCTGAGGTGGTGGATGTCTTGTGTTTACTTTTTTGTGTGCAATCAACAGATTAAATAAAAACAAGCAAAAGCATACATGAGAATTGGCACTGAAAAGGTGAGCAGTGTTTTCCTTCATCCCTCTTTCAGAACATGTGAGGATGCTTGTTGATCCAATTAATGTATGTCACGGATTGGAAGATTCAGGTAGCAACTGAATCTGGCACTTGCACATCTCATGGGCATTGTCTTGCAAGAGGTGAGAACTAGGAGTTTTCTTGCTGAGTAAGCAGAGGCCACCAAGCTCTGGCTATTCTAGGTTCATTACTGATACTATTCCATGTTTTTAAAGTATTTTTGGAAATATTTGGTCTGATGTTCAAATATTTATGTAGGAAAGTGACCCTGTTTAACGTTAAAACACCATTGTTGCATGTTATGACCAAGCTAGGTCTGTGAATCTGAACTTCTAAGACTTGCATGGAGAATTCAAGAAGCCCACAAGGTATCATATGGACATCTGTCGCACTCTCATGCAAAGATTCAGACCGCTGAGAGGAAAGGTAGATTTCAAAGGAATTGGCTGATAATGTTTGCAGCTCCTCGTGTGTCTCATTCCATATCAGCGGAGGAAGCCTCCTGTTTGACTAAGTAAACAGGAAAAAGCAGATGTAGGGAATAGTAATCCTTGCTACATAGTCTAATCTACCAGGGTGTAGCGAATGATCTATTAAACCACTTCTCAATAGATAAAAATAACCTAAATCATAGTTGACCTTCTGGAAGCATGATGCTAGTTAAACAGTTCTTTTCCTTCCCATTTGACTGAAGAGGGTATGGATGGATTTTTTTGGGTGCCATTTTAATTTTAAGTGGGCAACTCTGGCATAGTACCCAGCTGCTCCCTTCAAATTACTCTGCTGAGAGAGAGCAGGGAAGACTTGCGGAAAAGGATGGGGATGTTGTTGCAGGGGACAAGACTGAGAGCATTCTTTCTAGATACTTGAAATTTCTTTTGAACTGCTTAAAGAAAATTAATCAATAGTATTGTATGTAAGGGGCCTGACTTTGAATTATTTCTGTTTATTTTGATGAGACCTGGGATATTGACAGTGTTAAAAGTTAAAGGCCCAGTTTTCAGTTTACAGTTCATCATCATAACAGAGGCTAGATACAGAATTTAACTCCGTTCTGTTTCTACCTTTCTTACTGTGATACAGAGAACTACTTCAAATAATAGCACATCTCTTGATCTGAGTATCTTGGGCAACACTCAAAATTAATTCATATGTAATCTTGTCACTGTCTTGCTATTTAATTGCACTGACAACACAACCTTAGGCAGGTGACAATGATATGACGTAATAGTCCAGTGTGTTGCTGAATTTAATCTTAAGTTCATCTAAGACAGAAAATAATCTTTGACCGTTAGTAATAATATCAACAACTGATGTTAGAGGCATGATTCCTGTTCAGCTTTTCTGCCAGCAAAGGCCACCCTCTGTCTTTACCTGCATCTATTTCAGAGTTTGTATAAACATCTATTTTTTTCTTCAAGAACTTGGAACGGTCTTCCATTTTATTCCTTCCAATTATGTGTATGTAGGTTATGGTAAAAGTTAAGAGCATAGACAGAGGACCTTTTCTCACTGCAAAAGGTAGGCCCGTAGGCATGAGACCTGCATCAAAAAGGAGATTTAGTACCCCTAGAAGACCAATGTCTAGTTTGAGATAAGCAAAATTGATAAACAACCTTGAGTCATGAAGTTAGTCAGCAGCGTTGCTTAGTCTTGTGGGTTTGGTTTCATGTTCACCAGCAAGCCTTGGCTATTTTAGTAGGCAACCAAAGCTAACAAAACGAGGCATTAACCGCACTTCCACAAGTACACAACCTACGAGCTTATCACAAATGCTAACAAAACGAGGCATTAACCGCACTTCCACAAGTACACAACCTACCAGCTTATCACAAATGCTAATAGTTGTAGTTTAAATAGGTTATCAGAAGCTGAAGCCCAAAAATAAATGGCAAGAGAATGCAGGGATCTGGAAGGGAGAGAGTTACTTCATTATTGTATGAAAGCAGTTTGTTGCTTGGCTCACTGGTAGGTAGAGAGACTTGCCATCCTTGAGGTTTTTGTCTTCTGTCTCCTTGTTTTTTTTGTCTTCCTGCACTGCACTGTAAAAGTGAAATAAATGATGGTGGTTTTGTAATTGTTTCCTTTTCCTCTGTCAAAAGGTAGTTGTAAGGTGTTCCTTGGCTTGCCAGTTAAAGTCAGAAATGTTGTATGTTACCAGATGTGCTTTTTGTTGGGGTCCTCAATCTAATAGTTTATGTACTGTAAAACCTGGTCTAGATTCCAGTAACTTGCTTAATAAATCTAAATGACAAATTAGATTGTGTTTAGCTGTATAATTTGTCATCCTTCCTTAGATTGTTTTCTTGAATTTATTCTGGAAGTTTTGCTTCCTTGATTGTGCAGTTCTGTTTTTTCCTTCTCCCTCTGCCTTTCCAAACTCTTCACTATCTCTGTGGTGTTGTCTGGAAAATTTTGATTTTGTGGGTGTGAGACAAGAATTTGAAAAAGAAAAATCTGATGCTTTTTATTTTTCAACCCTATGCATGTTATCAGAAGCTTGGATAACGTGTTATGTACTAACATACTATCTAGAATCTGATTAACAGTCAAAATAACTGTAGCTTGTTAAACTTCTGGGTGCTGCAGGTTAGAGGTAAATATTCCTAAGAATTTCTTGGCTCTGGCAAGGAAAGCCTTGCACATTCAAGGAGAATTAGTATATGGCTTTAGGGGAAGGGGTGGGGTCCTAAATTACCTCTTTAAGAAAACTGCATATTAATCTTACCTGCGTTGTTTGAGGAGCAGCAGTACGCTCTGAATGTGCTAACGTTGGTTTAGTCAGTAGAAGAATGCACATCAGGCTCCCCCACCCACACACACCTACCTGTAGTTATTCCAAGTGCTTCCCATGCATGCAGCTCCCAGAAACCTGAGATGCCAAGAAATTAGGGCCTGGGACCATACATAATTTTTTTGTTTGTTTGAACTAACAGATACTTGTATTTTATAAATATAAAAAGATATGTGAGCAACTTACACTCAAAACTGGGCCTGTGGAAATCTGTTTTTCTTACATGAAGCTTATTAATTCTGCATCCTGTATCTGGAGAGGTGGTGCAGGTCTATATGGAGGGGTACTAGTACAGCAGGTCTTACAGCCGGTTTTGACAATGGGGTGCACTAGCCAGGATTTATGTGTATTGACTTGATTTCATTGATCAATAATTGGAACAATGAGAAGTGAATTAGGATCTAGCCTAGTAACAGTATGGAAGAACTGTAAATCACAAGGACCTGATTCCATATAATATGCCCACTTGTGTGGGTTTAGGCTGTGTGCCAGTGTTATCAAGGATATTCTGATCTATAATGTAAGTGACCTTTGCATGACTTCTTTAAACACTTTTGTTGTTAGCACAATAGTACCTTGGGATTCCAGTGTGCATTTGGGACTCCACTACAGTTGGCTGTGAACAGCTAGAAAAAAAGTACTTCCCGTGATGTTGGCTTCAGCCGTGGAAGAGTGACTCACTTGTGATGGTGATGGTTTTTTTAGACTGCATCCTGGAACTCTTTCAACACTATGGTTTTAGTGGCTTTTTCGCTGCTGCTTTGTCAGGAAATACTATGTCGTACTTCATTATTTTTGCTGGAATCCCTTGTAATGCTCTGGTGACCAGAGGAAGTTGCTGAAAATATTTATCCTGTAAAATTTACAAAATGAACTGAGCCCCTCCCAAAGTCCTACGTAATGACTCTTGTTTCTACACTTAAAAACCTCTTTTTCTCTTTTTACTTCTACTTTATGAATAAAATAAGAGTTCAGTGAACATGTCAACTCTTGCACTAATACACAAACGTTTGTTAAAAAATTAAAGCAATAAAAATTTTGTAAATGCTAAGAATTAAGTCGGTGGAAGAACAGAATCATAACCATAAAGAAAGGATCTCCCTTACTTTCTGGGATTTTTTTAATGCCACTTTTCATTTGGCACGAGTGCAGCATTGATCTCTTCTTTTTTTCCCTCCCCTTTTTAAACAAAAGAAAATTATTTATTCCACAACTAGTAATGGAAATGGGAGTGGCAGTTTCCTCCTTTAGGCCAAGTGTAACATTTCCTGATGGAAGGTCAGTTTAGTTTCAAAATTATATTGGCTTGTGGTTTTGCACAGCTAAAACTCAAACTTTTTGAGTGTAGTCTTAAATAACTTAACCAGCTAAATGTTTTGTGTTGTTGGAATTACCTAAATACCTTTTACTGCAGGATTCCTGTTTCAGACATCCTGTGCTGGGTTTTCCCAAACTAAGTATGGCTGTGGAAATCCAGACACACTCTTTACAGGAAGTAGTCATTTTCTAATCTTTAGAATCTCTTCCCAAGTTTATATCAGTGATTGCTGTTATCTTCCTTTTTAGTATTTTATCCACTTCCCATTTAAAAAAATACAGTGTGAGTTTGATCAAGCCCTTATCAAGAGAATGAGAAAGCAGTTTTTCCTGACGATAAATCAGTGTTATGAGTCAAGCAGCATGTAATTTTTAAAGGTTTTTCCTTCTTGCTTTCACCCATCTTCTGATGATGCTCTGTGCTGTTCTGTGGCTTATGTTAGTTGAATTCAGTTTGTCTTTGAAAAGCTGTGTATACAACTGCTCTCCAGTTCAGATTTAGGGTTTTTTAGAAGTAGCTAGGCTCAGCCACTAACTGATTATACATACCCGTTTTAAGACTTACTGCTGCTAATTATGCTTTATTTGTGAAAGCTGAACAATGTTGAAGCCTTGCAGAGGCACTGTACAAATGAAGTCAAAGATGAACCCTAACTTACGACAATAAAGTGAAGGTGATACAGCCTATGTGACATAACCAAAGGACATGTGGTAGGAGCAACAGTGTGAAAAGAGCAGAGATGTGGTTGAACTGGTGGATGGAAATTTCAAAATAAAAAAATATTAGGTTAGACTGGGTTGTTCCTCTGTTTACCTCCCTTAAAAATGAGCAGGTCTTGCTGGAGGTTTTCTTCAGTCTCAGGTGATTTAATTTCTGTTACTTCACTTTGGTGAAGACAGATGATTCTTGGTTGAAGGTAAGCCTTTAACTATAGACATACAGTATGGAAAACTTCTCTTAGCAATAAGAATGTAAATAGAAACTTTAAAAAATGACCATATTATATCTGTTTGACAGGCAAGGCATCTTCTAAGTTGCTTAAAACAACTGATAGTCTCTAAATATTTACTTTCATGAATGTGAGCAGCCTATTTCTTGTTGCATTGCTTTAAGGATATTTTAATGAAAGCAGGAGGTTTAATCTGAGTTTGGTTTTGTTGCTCTTCCTCATTTGCAGTCACTTTCCCATTTCTGATATTTACACTTGTGCTGTAGCAACTAAGCATAACTTCTCCCTGCAAATGTTGTGATGTGAAAAGTAAGTAGCAGTAAAAGCTGAACTGGCATCACCTTGGGAGATAGATATCCTGGGCTATGGGATGAATCTCTACTGCCTGCTTCCTGCAGGAGGCGTGCCAGCTTCTGTTCACTGCAATAGAGCAAATTCGTCCTCAAAAGCTAGCAACAAATGTCACTGCACTGATCCTCTGAAGACTGTAATCAGCCCTTCGTCCTGGGCACCCACAGCGTATTCTAGGATGCAGATCCTTGCAGACTGTTTGCACATCCTGCTCTCTCAATCTGTTACCTTTGCAAAAAAACAAGGGCCTGTGAAGTTCACCAGCAGACTGAAGGTTTGTTTATGAAAATTTAAATGTAAATTAGTAATCTGTCTTAACCTCTTGTTTCCAGCCTTTGTCATGGCTGGATGTAAACTTGAGCTTGATGCTGGTCTGCATTTATATTCTATTACGATTCACCCGTAAACATTTTGGTGTACATTAGCTGGACGGTCTGGGCAGTGTGGTTAGTTGAAAGCTGCTGTTTTGGAGTAGCTCCAGTTCTAGCAATTTTTTCAGTATTAACTACCCTTTTTTTTCTTACCCTTCAGTTTGAGTTTACTTCCAGTTTCTCTTCAGCACCAGTGTAGTTTTGATGACTCCCACTTCACACTTGCTGCAGTGAGATCCAGCCAGTTTCCCTCAGCTCAGCCTATTAAGTCTCCCTC
Organism: Burhinus oedicnemus; assembly: GCA_008921705.1. Classification (NCBI taxonomy): domain Eukaryota; kingdom Metazoa; phylum Chordata; class Aves; order Charadriiformes; family Burhinidae; genus Burhinus; species Burhinus oedicnemus. Next base: position 531,674 of record VFFE01007157.1, on the reverse strand, counting down.
CAAAGTTTGAGTTTTACTATATTCCACGCATCATAAAAAATAAAATGTTAATTTGCCCACATTCTGCAAAGCTTATGATTTTTTTGGCATGCTTGATTTTTTTAATAGCTGTCACATGATCTCTGTGGGGTATATTATTAGAAAAATTGTCATATTATAAATCTTCTGTCTGCTGGTGTCTCACAGTAAACTGTACCCATCAGCTTCAGGATTTCCAGGCTTACATTGAGATTTCTTTTTTATTTTGTTTACTGGTGTTCTTACAGTATGTTGTACTGAGAGAGAAGCTGTTAAACTCTTAGTGTAGAAGAGCAATGTTTGTTTTAAACTGATGGCCTTTTTAAAAAACAAAACAAAACAAAACCAATGAAAACAAAACAAAACAAAAAAAGAAAACCAAACCAACAAAAAGGCTTGGGTTGCATACCTGATAGAGGGTGGCCTTCAGCCATGGATTGCTAGCCTTCTTGACCTGACAGGAGTCAGTCAGCATTCACTTACAGTGAATGCTCGGCACTATGTTAAGCATTCAGTTAGAGACTCATCTGCTTCTGCTCTGCTTCTGCTTTGTGAGCCATAAGCATCATTTGCCATAGCATGCTGGGTTACAATTTGAGCATCCCTGTGTTAGAGGTAGAGTTCTAAGTTACCACTGTCTGGAAGGCATTTTTTTAACATATCTCTTATTTACACCAAGATTTTGCTGCTTTTGCTTTACCCACAAAGCTAATGCGATAAACACCTAGAATAGGAAATATCCATATTAAATCAGTTGGGGTGCAGATAACTTTCAGGTTTTGCAGACGTGTGATCCAAGGCTGTGAGCAGTGCTGGTGGGAATGTCATTCCATAGTTTTGTATGGAGTTCCTCTAGGGTGGGTTGCAACTTGTTTAACCACAGGGATAGCACGGAAACCTTGAGGGGACCCTTGAGGCTATGCTCATGAGGTGTATGTTTTGTTCAATGCCTCCACCTCCAGACAGCATGAGCTGCTACAGTGTGCATCTGTCTTAAAACAATCCAGATCTTACGGCTGTTGTGCAGGGCAAGGCATTTTGCTGTGTTATTTGCTGTTTGAACAGCCTTTCCTTCTCTTTAGGGAAGAGTGGTCTGGATGGATGTATCCAATGCACAGTCATACATGACCCCTACTTAGACCGCAGTGATAAGAGGCTGCTTTGGAGCAGCAGAGATGAGATCAAGCTTGGCTTGAGTGGAGGCCTTTGTCTAATGAATGTAATCAGTTGAACAGTTCAGACTTGAAGGTTTGGGATGCTGAAGGAAGTCCTGGAAGATTTTTTTTTTTTGAATGCAACTGTTGAATTCACAATGCTGGGACAAATAAATCTTGCTGCTCAAGTCACTAGCGCTGTTGCCATTAGCAGCATACATGTTCTTGGACATGCGCCAGCACTAGTGGGCTTCAGGTTGTCAGTGGAGTGTGCGCGTGGAGTTATTTAATGCTACTTCCACTCTCTTGCTTGCAAAAGTGCTGAAATATCAAATCCTGACTATTACCTTTATGCAACGCAGTTGTGGAATCTGGGCGTTTGTTTGTGACAGATCCTCTGTTAGTGTTTGGGTGCAGTGGTAATGCTAATTTTATTTGAAGTGGCAGTAGTGGCGAAACATATGCTCTTCTATATCTTGTGCATTCATTGCGTGCAGTAAACATCTTATGTGCTCCTCTTTTTTTTTTTCCACTCCTCATTACCTTTGTACCACCATGTTTAAGATACTATGGGTAACTATTTTCCATTTTAAATCAACGTTTTCTCTGGTTTATAAATAAGTTGTTAATGTTAGCTTCAGGCTGAGTGGTGGCATGCAAACTTCATAATGATTTCAAAGGGTGTTGTTGATCTGTTTTTAGAGTGTTCCAAAGTTCAGACAGAATTGAACAGGATACTACTTTGCCATCTTACAGGAAAACCACTTCTTCAAAGGAAAAATTTGAATGAGGTAAACACAGTTTAGACTTTTTCTTGTATTGGGGGAAAAAAAAATGCAACCGCTTGTCTAAGGTATGAAAAAATAGCTAATGGGCATAGTTGGAAACCACTTTCCATGAGCATTTCTTGTTGTTGTTGTTTGGTAGGCAAGATGAAGCAGAAGTGTTTTCCACTTTACATGGTGATTATATGTTTGGTAAGTAATATAGTAGTCTGAATAAATCTCAGCTGGTAGGCCTGCAATTTAATGTAAATTACTGTTAAAGATAGAGGGTATGACTCTGAGCATAGATCTTGCATGCTGAAGACTCCTCAGCTCTCAGAACAAGCTCTTCCATTTTTTTCTCTGTAAGTAACCTCATCTGCTGTTCTCTTCTTTGGTGAATACAAAGAGCTCATGCGTTCCCTGACTAGGAGTATACAGGAGTATATATATGGTTCTTGTAAACTACTTGGAAAAAGTGTCTGTAGGTCAAGTATTAAGGAGCTTATCGATTTTTCCAAACACAGTTGGTAGCATGTTTCCTAATTTTAGGATAATGTGCGTGTAGTGGATGAGGCATGGATGGTGTTCTCAAAAGGTGCATGGCAGAAAGCTATTCAAAAGCACCGTTTTTTAAGCTTAAAGGTATTTCTGTAATCCAGGTCTTATATTTTTATATTTTCCATAAAGGATAAACAATAACCAATGGTGATGTATGGTTGTGTTTCAATCAAAGCTTGCAATTGCAAGTGTGAATTTAAAGTAATTTTTTTTAACCACTGGAATTCTTGACAGCACAGATGTATTCTTAATACATGCAATGCAGGTTTGCATTTCTAATATGTTTTGTTAAAGTACTACAGCCTGCTATTTTTTAAATTGGTAATGTGTTTGTTTTGATATCACGTTATTGGTATTTTTGAATAGGCAGCTAAAAAGTTTATCGAGAAATAATTATTTTTTTCAGATAAAGTTCACTCTTTTGTTGACTGAATCACAGATGAATGTGGCTCCCCTTGAATGAGGTGTTTTCTTTATTTTTTTCCTGTGTCTACAGGGCGATCTCAGAATTTTAAATTCTAAATTACTGAGAGAAAAGAAACCAAGGATCTAAAATTTTAGATTGAATTACTATTTACAGTTAATTTAAAAGTTGTATTGTACTCTTGTTTTATTTCCTTGAACCACAATGCCATACAATCTCAGCATAATTCCATCCCTCAACCCCCTAGCATTTTACACGGCTTGTTGTTCTGATAGCTTTTGTTCATTTTGGTCTTTATCTCTTTAAAATACATTTTTGGAATTGAAGAAGATGCATTGTAATATGAGGTGACAGTAGAAATGAATTAAGCTTGTGAGATACCATTGATGATGCTTATTTAGTGCAGTAACCTTGCTGCTTATCCCATTGGATTAGTGGAACTCGCCACAAAATTTGGTTTTGACTTGGGTAACTAAAAGCCAACTTGCTGCTGCTTCTCCGCCACTGTCATTTCTCCTCTTTAGTGCCTTACAGTTTGAAGTTTTTCTTTAATTCTAAAGTATTTATTTTTTGACAAGCATATATACTTGTGCTGGCAAGTACTTACGTTGTAGTAATGTGAATTTTCATTTGTCAGGCAGCTTTACAGTCCCAGAACGTTTTTAGTTAATGGATCGGACACTGTCAAACAGATTTTGGCAAAAGCTGCTTTGTAAAATTCACGAACTTCTTAATGCTTTCCTCCTGATGGCACTTTGGCACAGTCCCCTTCCAAAAGTACAGCAGCTGAAAACACTATTTTGTTTTGGCTGTTAAATAATTTTTGCAGTGTGCTTTGAGGTGGGTGTTCAACAGAAGCAAAATCACTTTGTAAAAAAGCTTCTTTTGATACACTGTCTTAATGCTCCAACTGCTTTTCTAAACGCATTTTTGCAGAATGCAAAGCCTGTGTGCGTTGAAAATGTCAGCAGAGCTTGAATTACTGGTCACGTGCTGGTTTGAAAACAGTAAAACATTTTGAACTGCAGCAGCTGAAGGGAAAAGGTGAAACGTGCCTGCTCTATAAATAGCTTCTGTAGCAAACACGCTTTTCTGCCTGCAACTCTTTTATTGTCTTTAGGTAATAATGAATGAGATTTTTAGTTTGTAAGTGAAACACTAGTGTTCTTGAGGTTTTTTGGAATGGATAAATATTTCCAGCAAAGGTTTGTAACTTTGAATAGAAGAGGAATTTTCCCTTTGAAGGGAAACACCTTTTTGGTGTGAGGGCTTGCAGCTTTTAGCTGAAGAGGTGTTTTCTGCTTCTTTGGATCTGTTAGTGAGATGTCATTATCTTCAAGTCCCCACACAAGTGATGCCTTTTGCCTTCCTCCAGAAGCATGTAACATCTCCTGTCTCTGCAGGCTATAGATTACTGCTGGTGAAAGCTTTCTAGCAAAGCACAGTGCAGCAATATTTTACCTGCTACTAACTCTACTTTATTTGGAAAATATTAGATGGTTAGGTTAAAAAATATTAAGGCTACGTCTGTGGGAGGGGAACAGCCCTCCCTGTTGAGTACTCCCCAGTGTTGGGGGCAGTGGAGAAGGTGGCATTTGATGTCTGGTAGGTTAAATTATAAAAGCCCTGCAAGGGCTTCTGAGTGGAAATTTCCTGAATTGTTTTCTCTGTGTTGAAGCCTTTTTTAAGGTCATATTTACTAGCAACATTTTCTTTCTTTAAAAACACAAACAGAAGAAGGAAAATAATATTTCATAATTACCAGGCATAGACACCACTGTGGCATAGTTAATACAGAGCTTTCACATTTTAGCCTGCAAGGGCAGCTGATGTTTCTGTTTAAACCCTCTGTAATTTAAGAAGGGTAGGTTAAGTAACTTGACTGTATTAGTGCTGTCATTGTTTAGACCAGGATCTGTGTTTGTAAATGTTGTTGCTTGTAACATGAATTGTCAAAAATCTCTAACATGAATTTTCAAAAATCTCAATGGAGAGGGAGGGGAAGCTGTGTTTTGTGTCTGAACTGTATAGGGACTTAAAGGCAGGCCTGCTGTTAACTCTAAATATTTCTGGAGACATTCATCCCTCTGGGAGGATTTTAACTCTTTTGGATGCTTGAATTATATATTGAAAAATTAAAAACGATAATATTGTTGGAGTACCTGGTTGGGCTTTTTTTTAAAAAAAAAAAATACTCTTTCATTGGGCCTTTTTCTATTAGAATTAGTAGTAGTTCAGGTACTTACTAAGAATAGGAAGGTGTGGGATCAGGTCCTTTCAGTGTTCGAATGTTAGGCTTTTCCTTAGCTCATAGATGAGAGATAGTTTTATGTATGCCTCATAGGAAAGTGATATTAAAAAGAAAAATCTTCCGTGCGGTTTCTTTGGGACCACCAATTCAACTTTCACTTACTGGGAATTAACCTGAAATAGAGCTGGCTAAGTTTTACGAAGCCTCTGTTTTTGAGAGAAGGCACTTACAGATGCATGCCATGACTACTTAAAAACCGAAGGGAAAGGCAGGGGGAGGAGCTCATGATGCGAGAGGCAATTCCGTTCCCCTTCTCTGTGCAAGTGTTGAGTGGCGACAAGAGGAACGTTGCTGCATATGCCTGGGCTTGTTTGTCCACCCCCTTTCCTCTCTGCACACTTTGTACCTTACTGCCTCTTCAGCTCGACTCTCAACTACTTTAACTGGTAAACATCCTCTTGCGAAGTCGAGGTTCGTGTGTGCGTATGACCTTCTTCAGGGTAGAGTATCAGAGTACTGCAGCTGAATGTGGTCCAGACAGTGATGCTGACTGCACAACCTGCTCTGAAATGTACAGTGTAAGCAAATGGAAAAAATGAGAGATTTTCCTCTTCATTTCCTGTAACTTGAGGAGCTTTTTAAAAACAATTGGAGATACAGCATTTTGGACTAGAGCTATATATATTTCTTTTTTCCCCTGCCTAATTTTCAAGTGATACTGCTTCCTACAATACACTTTTCTTGTATTTCAAGAATACTAAATCAGTTTTGGACTTTGAGGGACCGATTTTATGTTATTTCCGTTATAAGTAGTTAATGTGCAACACCTTACTTGTCCATCCCAGATTTTATATGCACTCTCTGTTCAAGTTTAATACTGGTACGGCATAAGAAATATAGTTGTATTGCCCTGTATCTATGCCTCTGACTTAATGCTTGACCCAAAATCAATGTCATGCTTACATAAAATCCAAAAGAAACCCCCAAATTCTGCTCTTCAGTGATAAAGTATTGAGAACCAAACCTGGGCAAACAGAAGTGGGTTTAGGTCTGATCATAAGATTTTGAGACCTTGGTTGAACAGGGTGTTGCGTTGACTAGTGGCATCTTTGCTGAAGTGAACATCTTTCTTAGAGTATACCGTTAGTTCTTACAATACAAGAAAACCAAGTTCTTTTGCTTTGTGCTTTATTACACTGAATGGAAAACAGGACCATAATTCAGACTTCTGAAACATTGCACGCATGTCTCATTCAGTATTATAAATCTGATATCCTGTGTATTGTTAACTGCAGCAGTTGCCATCTCCAAAGAGCTACTCAAACATAGCCATCCTACGGGATCGCTTGGGTGAAGGTGAGCTTTAACATGAGCTCAGTGGTGGGAGAGGTGGAAGCAAAGAGGTTAAGTGACTTGTGTCAGTGAGTCAGTGGCAGAGATGAGACTAGGACCTGGGTTCGTGCCACTAGAGTGCACTACTTCCCTCTTACTTACTGAGAGAATGGTTAAATTTGCTGGTAGGTGCTGCAGGCTCCCTGGTGGGGGGTTGGGAAATTGCTGTCAATTTGCTGAGTTACTGGCAGTTTCACATTGGTCTTAATTGGATGGAGCTCTCTTCTGCAGCTATCATTTACTAAATAAATGTTTTTCTTACTTTCAAACTTTTATGAATGTTGTGATGGAATGGCAAAGAGGGCTCGTAAACTAGCTTTTTTACCCCTCTTTTGATTTTTGTTTTGGAGATGAAAAGGGTACGTATGAAAGAAGGGGTTAATAGTATTTATAACTAAAGCAAGTTCTGTAAGATAATATTTCTCAGAAATAGATAATGACATTTACTTTATTAACGAAAGGCTCTTGATAATGAGACACAGTATTTTACTTACATTATTAACTTCTCTTTTTCCCCCCTCCCCTGCACAGGTTTCCACTTGAGTGGCACAGTGACAGAGCCTGCAATGCAATCGGAGCCAGAAACTGTTTGCAATGTAGCTATCAGCTTTGATCGTTGCAAGATTACCTCAGTGACCTGTAGCTGTGGAAACAAGGACATATTTTACTGTGCCCACGTTGTGGCACTCTCTTTATACCGGATCCGCAAGCCAGATCAGGTCAAACTGCATCTTCCCATTTCAGAGACACTCTTTCAAATGAACAGAGACCAGCTACAAAAATTTGTACAGTATTTGATCACAGTGCACCACACAGAAGTTTTGCCAACTGCTCAAAAATTAGCAGATGAAATTCTTTCTCAGAATTCAGAAATCAATCAAGTCCATGGTGAGTTTGATACTTGTTCTTCCTTTTGCTTCCTTCCCTCTTTGGTTTTGAGCTTTTTTGTGGCATTCAGGAGCATGACCTGCTGAGGTCCCTTCCAGCTGGAATGATTCTGTGTTTCTGTGGTGTTTGTGTTATTGCACCTTCACTTAAAGATGTTAAGAAAGCAGTACTTTTTGGAAAAGAGAAAAGAATTCATAAGCAATGAGCTTGATGTCTCCAGCGCTGTTAATATGTGGCGTGATCTGCTTCATGCTTGTATTTTCTAGCTGTGAAAAACTGAGTAGGGGTGTTCTTTGTGTAGCCACATTGCTTAAAGGATCTATCTTACCAACTTACCAATGGCATCTTTTTGTTACTCTTTTTGAACTAATCTGACATTTTGATTGTGTAATTTTTCTTTTAATGGCAAAGCATAAAAGTAAGTAGGTGTTACTGGGTTTTTTTTATTCATTAAATGTACTTTTATTATCCTTTGGGATTTGGTTTCTATATGAAGTCAGGAGAAACAGAAAACCTGTATTTCAACGCGTTTTTCCTGTTAGATGCTGTAGGCTGCTGCAGCACAGCAAAGGTCTTGATCTTTCCTGCTCTTTCTGCTGCGCATGTTTTAATGTCTCTCAGTTTCTTGTACTGAACATCTTATGTTTGTTAAAGGGTTCTGGGTGTGACTTGAGGCTTCTGAGGTGGCTTTTCCATGGATCCTGCTGAACTGAAAGTGGGTAATTGTGGGTTTGACCTGACCCAGGTAGTTTAGTAGAGTCCTGTGTTCCTGTAAGGTCACCTGATAGAAATGTCCTCTAAGGTGACCAGAACTGTAACCATAAGGGCAGCGTGGAGGGGAAGAATAAGTTATCGAAATATCTGAAAACGTCTTGTTTGTTTGTTCATTGACAGGAACAGTTCTTGTGTATTAGATATTTAAGAGCGATGACCGACCACTATTCCAAAGAATTTGCAATACAAATGCAACCAAGCTGTTTAATATAAGAGAAAGAAAAACATGTATGTGGTAGATACAGTGCAGGCAGAGCAAAAGGGAGTCTTTCCAATAACAGGACTCATCTGCAGCCTAGACACTCTCCTTAGGGTCTGGTGACCCTTGCAGGCCTAGGCAGGCAGTGCTGCAAGAAGGTGAATTTGAGGAGCACTGCTCTTTTTTTGGCATCGGGGGCTATAGGGATGTGGCCAGAGGCAAGGCAGTTGCTCTAGTTGTTATGGAACATAATGAGAAGGTGATTGGCAGAGCTGCCTGGTGACGATGGAAAGAAAGGGAAGCTAAAAAGCAGATGCAGAACATTAACCAATAGAGGAAGATGCTCAGATGTTGTCAGCTGGAGTCATACATTGCATGAGAGTTGGTAACAGCCTGAGCATAAGAAATTAAGGGGAAGGAAGAATTATGATGAGTATGAGTGGCACAGAAGATTCAGTCAGTCAAGAGTGATTAGAAAAGGGGAAGGCAGAGGTGGGAAAGGAAGGACAGGTGGTGACTGTATATGGCTGTATTAACTATACTGTGGCTAATGTAAGAGAAATGACAAGCTGTTGCAGAGTGCTTAAACTTGATCAACATTAAGTCTGTAATTATAGTAATCGTAGGCATGTTAGTCTTTGTCAGCTATTTTCTTATTGTCAAAATATCTCATTACTTATTACTATTTAAGGTGTTTTTAGAGAGATATTTGTTGTTTGTATCACAGGCCAAATAGCAAAAAGAATACAAAACAAAAAACTAAGTTGATGATCAATTATGAAATTTCACAATGAATTTGTGTAGGGTAGTTTAAAAATATCCACAAAACTAAAATGCTTCTTATGCATGTTGCTGTTTTCGTAGTACATGAGGTTGCAGTATGTCTTTATTGACTGTTGGTGGTACTTAATAAAATACCAAAAACTGAAGTAGAAAATCCAGGCATCGTAAGAAAATAAACTGGTATTACCAAAGAAAGCTGGGTTACAAAAGAGCATCTATAGTCTCTTGCTTTTCCTCTGAATGCCATAAAACAATAGTCTGATTCTTTTATGTTTATGATGTTAAAAATTACAGGATTCTTCTAAGGAAAGAGTAAGTTCCTCTGATTATGTACCAAGTAAGCATTCTCCTGGGATTCATACTGTAATTCTGTTATTTTGATCTTCAATCCAATTCCTTAAATTAAAACTAATAACAGTTAACAGAAATCTACAAAAAATAACAAAGAAATCTACGAAAAATAACCAAAAGAATCTATCTCTGATTCTAATAGTGTAGGCTGGTAAACGTAAGATCACTGTCGTATCTCCTGTGCTGCAGATGTTCAATTTGTAGTACAAAACTGTCTTGTAGACCTGTCTTGCATTGAACAGTTTTAACCTCACTAAACTAGTGTTTGAAGAGGGATTATGCTGAACACTGCTTGAAGGCACAGGTAAATAAGAGGAAAAACTTATAAAAACTTTCTTATAAAAGTAAGAGAAGACCTGGCACAGAAACACCAGAAACAGCTTTGATCAAAGGGAAGTCCTGGATCTGGGGTTGGATGAGGAAATTCTTTTCAGTGTTACCTACAGCTGTTTTAATTTCAAGGTTGTTTTATATAAAACTTGAATTTTTTAAATTTTTTTCTTCTCTCATGGTGGCTGTACTACTTCCAGTTTTCATGTATTTCCAGTAAAAGGCAAAAGAAATCAGCTCTTGAATACTGTTTATTTGTACATAAGAATGATCTGGGACTTTGAAGAGCTTTGACCACAGTGTCTTATTGACTTGCCTATGAGCTGGCTAGAGTGATGAAAAAACTCTGCAGTACTTACCTTTAACAAAAGGTAAATTGGATAATTGTTCATTTGCTCAAAATTCTGTCTAATGCAGCATTTGATGACTGGCTTTGGCCACTTTCCTTGTGAAGGAGGTTACTGGGGGAACTAGTGAAGTGACTTCCACTGATGGCACAAGTTTTGAAATGACAAATCCCTTTGAGTTCCTGCCTGAATAGAAATGATATAATACACTTCCTTGTTTCATGGCTGAGCATCCCTGCAGGAAAAAATAAGGGGATGCTGTTAGAAGCGCAGGAATGTGTTGTCTATTCACTAACTTATTCCAGAGAGTGGACTGATTTATTGGCAATTCTCTTCTGTATTTGCTGTGCTAATTTTCACATGGTGATGATTACATTACAAGAGGGTTTTGCATGTTTTTAGAGCACAAAAACAACTCTTGCATTTAAGAAGACTTGAGTTCTGATTTTCTCATGTGATATTGCTACAGCTGTACATGTTCCTCATGATTTCAAACCTGGAGATCTGTGGGGTCTAATCTTCTGTACTGAAGACAACTGTAGGTACGCATACGGATACCCTGATGTCTGCACTGCATAACTCTTGGCTTCACATTGGGTTTCAATTTGGGGTTGCTGACTCAGGAAGCTGGATGTAGATTTGGATCCTGCTTAGCTGAGGCTGACAGGTGTGTAAGACTAGGAGAAGAACAGTCAGGAAGATGGATTATCAGCTGGGTTTGTCATCTTGGATCTGTCTTTTCTGAAGTATGAAACTTTCACTTAAATGAATTGATTGAAGGTCAAAATATGTTCCTGAGAATTTGAGTGGAAATAGGAAAATAACTGCAAGATTGGAGGGGAGGGGAGTGCGGCAGGGAAGAAGGTCTGTTTCCATACTAATCTCATATTACCATTTATTTGTTGTTATGGGCATAGTGAAAAAGGTGAAAAAGTGTCTGCTTTTCATTAGATATCAGGACAGCCTAGCAAACAATTTCATTTTTACCTTTTAAGCTGTACTGTTTCTTTCCTGAGTGTTTAGGGCTGCTGTTGCAATCTCTGCTCTTAAAAGAACTATATGGATTTCTCCAGACTCTTTCCCATTTTCTGACTCGCAATGCAAGTCACTTACCACTACAAAACCATATGCAGATGAACTCAAATTTAAGAGGGAGGACCTAGGAGAAAGCAGTTAAATATACTTGTCTTCTCAGAAGCAGAGGTACCTGGAAAGTTGTTTGAGTATTTGTCCAGGCAGATCTAGGTACATCTTCTGCAAACAACAATCTGTAATTTGTATTAGGGTTGCTGGTGGAGGCATTCAAGAGTAAAACATGTATCAAAAAAATTGCTTTAAAAGAAAATTTCAGAGTACCTAGTGCTGTTCCTATATATTGTAAGTTTCAAAGGGCAATTGGAGATACAGGTGAGTATGTGTTAGTATCAACTCAATGTATTTAACTGAAATGGGGTTTTAGTGGAAAATTGTAGGGTAGGATAGGGCTGAACAACAGAATACAATGTATTGCTGAATTACTAGAAAAGGGAAAGTTTAATGTTAAAGAAGATATATTATTAAAAACATGATGGAATCTTTCATATGGCCCTGCTTAAACTGGCAAAATTGATTGAGAGACTAGTTGCAAGAGGAGAGTGTAGGAAATGGCAGGTGAGTTTCCTGTCAAGAAGGATGAAAGTGAAGTGCTCCAGTGTTTAGTATGATAATTGTTTAGTGAACCAGAATGGGAAGGAAGTAACAACAAGACTAGCCAAAACTAGAGAAATTTCAGAAAACCAAGTAGACTGATAGCTGCAAAATAACATGAAAAAATAACTTAGGATATTAATCTTTTTAGGAAAGGTTTTTCAAGATACATTAGAAATTAAAATAAAACTTTTTAGATAGAAAATAAATAGTGAGATTTTGTTTTGAGACATGGAAGGTAAAAATAGATTAAAATAACGCATGCTAGTCTGTACTGATAAGGAAGTTCTTTTATCTACCACACAAGTAGACTTTGAAACTTATTGCTGTATAATGTTTGTGAACCCTGGATTTTAGCAGGAGAGGTTAGATATTGTCAGCAGATAACGCATTTTGCTGTATGTGCAGATGGAAGGCAAAAATCTTTTGGAAGTTAAAAACTTGTTGGGGGTTTATTAACTTTCCTTAGCAACTTAGAGTAGCCTGTCCTGTCTTCGTATTTTCTCTTGTTAGCACTGACTGCTTCACAGCAGTTGCTGTTTTTCTTTGATGCTGTGCACTGCTGAACAGGTGTTATAATCCACCCAAGAGTTCTGAAATTAAGTACAAGATGAAGTGACTTATGTCTAAACTTTGAAGCATTTGGGGAATCAAAGCACAACAATATTTTTGAATCATTAATTTTATGATCATTGGGTTTATGTAATTATTGGGTAGAATAATTCTGAGCACACTAAGTTTATAAAACCAATTACAATTCTGTTGTGAATCAGCATACAGTGGTCTTGGTTTCTAGCTGGGACCATTCAATCTTTGCATAGTACTCAGTAAGTTATACTTTTTATTTGTAATAATTTTTCCATATCTTCTCCTTAATGCTGCTGTGGGATGACATTTAATGAAATTTAACCGATCTACGCTTCATTTACATACTTAAATTAGTAAGATTATAAAATGAAGTTCAGAAAAGTTTCATTATTGCTATGAGTGAGTAATTTGACATGGTTTCATTTGAAGACAACTCTTGTTGTCTGGCTTCAGAAATAAAGATCAAGGAAGCAGACTACTTTCTGTTGTTTTGACCAAATTTCACTGATCTGCACCTGTGTAGTTTTGTAATATAAGCAATTCTTAGCCTATGTAATCAATGTTCCTTGCTTTGTTTCTGCTTACTTTTTGAGGTTAAGTTCTCCATATACAACACCAGTTCTTGAATGTGGTTGCTCACTTTGAAAGCAGTTGCTCTTAAAATTGCTATGTAAATGATTAAAGTGTTCATTTTTTTTAAACGCTTCTGCTTCTTGGAACTTGAGAGTTCATTATAGTTAACATGTAACCTGCTACGACCGTAAATATGAAGGCTGTTACCCTGTTTTCAAATTTTATTTGGGTGTTTAGTGCTACAAACAGTTGTGCACAATATTCCTGCTTTGTTTGCTAAGACTGCAATTTAGTAATTTTAGTAAAAGAGCGTAAGTATGTATGACTGTATCTATATACTGCGTATAAATACTTTATTGTATTTAACTGTAAGTACTTGATGTAAAACCTATTTCAAAGACCAGTCACGACAGAAGTTAAAGCCAGGGGTTGGAGGGAGGGAGATTAATATTTTAGCGTCTATAAGTGCCACAGTTTAATTACAGGTTTTAATATTTAGTATAATTATACAGTGCTTTTCACTTTCATAGTTCAAATGTGAACTAATTTATCCTCATGACACCCCTCTAAAGCACATAAGTAATACTTATCCCTAGTTTACAAGTGAGCAATGGGATTTGGTCTTGATACCAAACTGTACTGCAGAGATTAAATTCAGGACTGCAGATACTCCTCTCCACAGCCAAACCATCCATTTGCTGAAGCCTCGCAGTGCCTGTTTGGGGCTGTGCTGCACTCTGAGCAAAGACACTGCCTTTGGGTTGAACCTTGAGCTCTGCCTGGTGTTAAGCCTGAGCCTTCCTGCTGGCTATTTCTAGGGCTTCCTCTTGCAGCTCCTGAGGCAGCTCCCTCCTGGTGCTTGTTCAGATAGTTCTTGTCTACTCACCCAGTCCTATGTCTTCAAAAGAAAAGTGACAGCGTAGAAATACTGTCTGTTGCCCAGGAGTGATCTGTGTTTGAGTGGGAGAGGAAACAGGCTAGATCAATTGGTGTTCACCTGTCTGTAACTGAACGTAGTGATCTTGAAAAGTGCCTGGGTGAGAGGCAAGGAGATGGTTGTGTCTTGACCCCAAAACAAGAGTGACATGAGCAGGGGAAGCTGAGACTTCCCCAGTGGTACCACTAGGGTGCCTGGCTGCTGCTGTGGTGGGAAGGTGGTTTGGACTCTTCCCAATCAGACACACCATCTCTGTGCCTTGTTAGTCCATGGCTATTGCTGAAGACTGCCAATGGTGTTGGAAAATCAGTGAATTACAGCTGTAGCTGATGCTAGTTACATGTATACTGAAATTTCTTTATACATCTCAATTAAAAATTTTGATTATACTGATCGTAGCCTATATAAGATCTTGTAAGGAAAAATCACTGAGTCAGATATATCTGTAGTACTGTGCTGAACAGTATCATAGAGCTCAGACCCTCAGCTTGATGTCTTCAGCTTTTACAGACTTATAGACTACTGGCATGGAAATAACGCTGGTGTAAGTATAGCGATGCTGAGCCACTGGGGAAGGTATATTTGGGATCATGCTGGGAGAACAGGCCTTGGTGGGGGCAGTGCTGCTGGCCAGGGGCAGTGGGCACCCTTGTTCCTGTAAAGCAACCCTGTTGTCTAAGAATCTGTGGTAGCTGTGTTGAAATTTAACCTTCTAGCACAAACTGATGAGCTTTTGATAAAATGTAAACAGTTACGGAAGGAATTTTGTTTTTTTCCCTAAATAGGGAAGCTTAGCTGAAGAATCTTAGGCTATTTTTAACTCAATTTAAAAGTAGCTATACTGAGATTATTTAAAGATAAATCTCCAATGAAGTGAGGGATAAATATAAGTGCATTTTGTATATTGGTGCTTTTATATAACTTCTTTTCACAGGTCTTTTGTCTGTGCTTTAGAGCAATGAAATATTTAAACTATTTGCAAGGTGATACTGCAAACCTGGGTCTGTGCAACAGCTGCACTGCTTGTTCTTGTGTGGTTTATTTCCCTTTCTATCTTGTTCTTTGTAACTGAAGACTTATCAGTATGTATTTCGTGTAGCTGACTCAATTGAAAGCCCCTTAAAACTAACATATTAAAGATGGTAGTGCTCACAGAAGAGGTTTTTTTGGTCCTTGGTTTTTGTACTGTCTTGGGCTTAATTCTGGTCTTCTGAGACACTGTTAGGGTTCCTGTGGAAGGCAGGAGATTTCATTCACATCTCCAAAGACATATTTTCTTGTTAATCTAAATATATATGTGTGTGTGTATATATATATATACACAGCAGTGCAGTGTAGTGTTCCTAGCTGTAGGCTCTGCAGTTAGAGGCAGTTTAGGAAGCTGCTGAGCTGGAAGACTTTTTTTACTCTCTCAGCAACTAGCAGACAAGACATGTCTCTGACCCTTTAAATCTTCCAGTTGTATTTCCGTTGAATAAAGATTTCAGCATTCCCCGTGACTGCTTAAAATCTTCGCCTACATGGCAGAGCTACAATTGTGAAATGAAAGCTTGAATCAATAGAATCAATGTTTAATTCCAATACATCTGAAGAGTTGTACTTATCTTTGCTTTTCAAGGACTTCTTTGAAAAAGCAAGTTTTTACAAGTCTGACTATGTAATTTTCCTTCCCTGCCAGTATCCTTTTTTTTGGCTACAGAAGTAACATGGACTCGGATTTAAAAGTGATAGGTTGTGAAACGTGATTCAATTTCTAACATCTTCTCAAAACCTAATGGAGATAGAGATTACACAGTTGTGACAAGCCCAAAATCAAAATGTCAAGTTAACTTCAGTCTTGAGCATACTTAAAATACCTGTGTATGGTGATGCACTACCTTGAGTTGTTTCCCTGGCAGTGTAGATAAGTGCTTTTCAACCTTTTCAGTTTGAATACCTTAAAAAATATCCAGTAGAGGTGCAGGTGTCTTCAGAAAGATAAAGATTGCTAGATGGTACAAGAACTTGTTTTAGTTAACTTTGTCAGCCTTTAGAAGAGGCCACTGGTGGAAGATCACTGATTTCAACTGCCAAATTTGAGTTAGAGCAGCCTGTGGCCAAAGCACTGCCTGATGTAAATCTAGTCACTTCAGTTCACACTAGGCTAATTCAGATAGAGTTGCTCTGAATTGACTCTGTGCTGATGACATTGACTGTGTAAAAATGCTCCTTTGGAAGCACAGCAGTCTTACAGAGCTGTAACTCTTACTTGTGATGGAAATGCAGTAGTGCTTTAAGACTTTGGATTTGTTTGGGCTTTTACTCTGTTTAGCTTTGCAGAGCCATCACAGCTCAGAGGCACCAAGGTGATGAATGTCCTCATTTTCATCAATAGCGGCGCTCGCTAGCAATGAGCAAGATTGCTGAAGGTACAGGAATTACCCAGATGTTTTGGGGAGAGTGGTTTTTACATCGCAGTTGTAGAAATACTATGCAAAGTCTAATTTTCCTTGTAAAAACATTCTAGTGTAGCTAGTGAGATGGAAGTGAAAAAACCTCACCTTGATTTTAATGTTTTGTTGTAAGTTACTATTTATTTAAAGATCTTTTCATAGGCTGTGATTTTTAAGTGCTTAAGACTACTGAGGAGAAATCTAAGTCTATTTTAAAGAAGGTTTGGATTAAAGCCAAGACATCCAAAACAGTACAAAATACAAATCCAAAACCCTCTGCAGTAGTCCTCTCACCTGGATTCATGAACCTCCTTTATATAGAACATAATGGTTTCTTTCCTTGCTGTTTGCAGGTGCTCCAGACCCAACAGCGGGTGCTAGCATAGATGATGAAAACTGCTGGCATTTGGATGAGGAGCAAGTCCAAGAACAGGTTAAACTCTTCCTCTCCCAGGGCGGATACCATGGATCAGGGAAGCAGCTCAATTTGCTTTTTGCAAAGGTGTGTTGAGTACTCTAAATCTTCCCTTTCTTTCTCTCCCCCATTCCCCAAGCCAGTCTGTACTTGTTCAGTCTTACTCAAAGTCCTGTTGTTCTAAAACAAGACAAAGCCTTGGGAACATGATGTCAACTTAATAATGAGTTGTATAGCAATGGACCACAACCTGATGTGTCTTGAGATCAGTTTAAGGACATGAAGTGACATTTCAACCATCTGCAGCTTTGCTGTTCTCTTCCTTCCCACCCCCAAAATGTTGGAGAAATCTGTAGAAGTTAGTCTTGCAGTAGTTTGCATAATACGCTTGTGGATTACTTGTGAAAGAAGTGTCTTTGAAGAATTGCAGTGGAATACTGAAACCAAAAATTGTTAAAATTGGGAAGGCAGACTGTTTTTTCTACCTAAAAATTTCATGTCACATACATGAATTACATTTCTTATTTAACACTGCAGTATATTATCTGTACTGTGATTTCTGTGTTTTTTCAAGTTTGTATTAAAAGACTCATTTCCTAGGTGCGAGAGATGCTAAAGATGAGAGATTCAAATGGAGCTCGCATGTTGACATTGATAACAGAACAGTTCATGGCTGACCCTCGTCTGTCGCTTTGGAGACAACAAGGAACTGCAATGACTGACAAGTATAGGCAGCTCTGGGATGAACTGGGTAAATGCACAGACTTCAAAATCAATTAGGTGTTCATATGTATAATGAAGAAACAATTACATATTTGGGGTGAAGAGAAACTTTATTGTGGTACTAGGTAAAGCAGGTTAGAGTTTGCTGCAGTTTTGCTTGTTCGGTTAAGGCTGTGTGAAATTGAATTTCTGATCCACAGTGTGAGACAATTGCAGTTGGAGGAGAGGAAGCATGGTATGAAACAAGTACAACTGCAAGAGGTTGTAAGTACCTGAGGATCTAAAAAGCATAAAGCAAAAAGTGGAAATGTAGCTACACAAGTAAGGGTAAGTATATAAGCCACTAGTGCTAAACTGGAAAGGTTAAGGAAGAAATTGATGCACAACTAGAAAGAAATAGAAAGCAAAAGAGAAGATTCATTAAGAGTAGGAGAAGATAGCAACAAAGGAAAGAAGTAGTCCATTATGGAGCAGGAAAGGAGATCAAATAATGGAGGGCTAAAACAATTAACACTGCTTTACAGGAAAAGGTCAGATGTGACCAGATATGGGACTTAGGTGTATAATGGAGAGGGGAGCACAGGCTGAAATGGGAAAGGAATATTTAAACTGGTAAGGTCTGAGGACACTTGCTCTAAAGTGTTCCAGAAGCTCGCTAATACAGTTTTGAACTACTGTTTCAGAATTTCTCAAAATCTGTAGGAATTTGTGGTAGGGAGGGGAAATTCAAAACAGCTTGAATGTAAATGTCACCAATATTTTAAAGATGGGTAGGTGAGCTGAAAGAATATTAAGTAACCAAATGCATTGCTTTCCGAGGTTTAAGGTACTGGAACAAACTACTAACCAGGTGGTTTGTAAGTGTGTAGAAGAGAAAAGTGATAAAAGACAACTTGAATTATTTAAAATGCAGGGGTAAATCCAGTTTGTTTCCCAAAAAGATAATTCACTGAGTGTATGAGTGAAGGGATTAATGTGTATATCTTAGCTGTAGTAAGGTTTTGGATGCTGTCTTGGAGGCTTTCTCAAAGCAAGCTGAAGACAGTCAGCCTAAATGGAATTGCCTTATGGTTCACGGAACTTGGAGTAGTTACTCAATCTGGAAAGACACTTCTAGTCTAGACTTAAAGGAGTGTATCTTGAGATGTGTTCTTGTCAATGTTGCTATGTCTGAGTTATGTAGCATGGAACATAGAAATAAATAAATATTAAATAATAAACAAAAACCTTACAGATGATGCCTTATGGGACATTATGTAAACACTGCAGAGAGCCAAAGATGATAATGCTCTTGATATATTTTAAAGGTCCAAAATCAAGCTAAATGAAATTAAATACAAACAAGAATAACATGCTTCATTTTGAAAGGAAGCAACAAAAGCAAAACTTAAGTTTTTCACTGCTAAATGTTAAAGATGACTATGATTGATTGCATGTTGATTAGTGGGAGAAGACTGGATATAACCTGTTCAGCATAAACTATGTTCTCTCTGAATGAAGTATTAGGCTAATAAAGCACTAGCTATCTAGTTGAAATTATAGACTTCTGTGGTGGAAAGCCTTAGTATCACAGCAGGCAAAGCTCTGTCAGAGAGTGTAGGTATAACTACTTGTCTTCAAGAGTAACAATCCTTCGAGCATGTCATTTTTATGATGCCTTGGCTTGTTGAGGAATAAGAGGTTTTTGCCAAGCAGAGCACGTGCTTAGCTGGCCACGTATGCTGCAAAATTGTATCCCACCATACTGAAAACTGGAGGGTCTCATGCTTCATTGCTTATGTGGGTTGAGCTGGTAGGTGGTGGGAGAGGCAGAAATGTGTTCTCCATCTGTTACCTGTAGTGGTGTTACCACATGCTGCCAATAAACATAAAAGGTTTTGTTAAATTTTGTTAGCTCTTCTTGTTTCATCAGTTTTGTATTAACATCGTTTTCTTGACAGCACCTGTCTGAAGGTAGAGGATGTGGAATCTCTCTGCCTGCAGCACAGAATAAGCAGTATTTTAGATTAATTGAATTGATTAGTTTACCTGTGCTTAATCAGAATTATAGGTGCCACTTACAAAAAGCTACAGTGCAACCGCCAGCCTCACCACTACCTCAGCTGCTGTATTTGCAATCTGAGGCAGACTCTGTTTCAGTCCTGAACTGCTCTACTACCTCTAGCAGAATCAAAATATGTTGATCCTGTACCATGGTTTCAATTGCAAATACATTTCAATCAGTTCAGGTGTGCAGTAAGCTAATGGTAGAACTTTCGTTCTTCCATGTCCAGGTTGTGTTTATGTTGCTAAACTTCCCATTTCTTCCCCATACCAGTAGGATTCCTTGCACTGGTGCTTAGCGAGTTCCCTCAGAATTGTGGTTAATTGGATGAATCTGCAGCTTGACTCATACTTTGTGTGGAAGGTACAAGCTGCTGCCATGTTTTTGCTAGGATTTTGGCTTGAGTTTCACTCTAATTAAACACAACCCTTTTTCCAGGTAAAATGTGCATCGCTTAAAAAATAAAAAAGTAAATGTGCAAAAGTTGAAGAAGACTTTAAGGGAGACCAGAATTACAGTAGCAAGCTGCAGAAGGAGGAGAAGGATGGCCCTGGCAGCATATGATCTGTGCCAAGAGTGGCAGACATAACTCAGACATTGGGTTTAAGGGGGTGATGTTATGTTCTAAAATAATGTTGACTTCCTCTCTTGTCATATTCTAGGATGTAAGAGAACTAAAATATCAATAGAGGGAGACAGGCCTTTGCATACTTAACTTTTTGTATTATCTATTCAGACTAATCTGGTAGTGGCATATATGTATGTCTTAAAGTTTTATCTGGGATCTCATTAATTTCACAGGTAGGTAGCAATTTAACATGGTAGTTATGGAGAATTTTAGTACATATGAAGTATGTAAATATAGACTCTGCTTAATAAAGGCTTGCTTGCTTGCCCTGGTATGCTGTTTGCCAACTGCTAGGCGTATGGCCACTTTGTCAGTTCCATCTTGGCACAGGTTTTTAAGCATACTTAAATAACTTCAGCTTTGTTCATTGACTGGGTCTCTTGAGCCTTTCATTAGAAGTTAACTGATGCTTCCTGCCTGACATTGGGCATTGGCAAGGGTACTAGAATGACACACTGGGCTCTAATCAGAGTTCCTGCTGAAGTCTGGTAAATTGTTGACTTCAGTAAAAGTCAACTGAGTTTTAACTGAGTTAAAAAACTAAAAAAACCCAACCTACCAAAAACCCACAAATACTTCATATCTAAGTATGAACCTGGCAATTTTCTAATACAAAGTCCTAATTCTGTAAGCAATTTACGATTCAGAAGCCTCAAGTTACTAAAAAGCCTTACACATAACTAGCTAGTTGTTTTTTAAAGCCTTTAGATCAGGAGGAAGAATAGAATAATTATGCTGAGCAGATTCCCCTGTTGTACATCAAAGAATGGGTTGAGCTAAATGCTACTTATGGAATGCCAAAGGTGTAGTATTGGAAAGATCAAGATTACAGGTCAAAGCTATAAGGCTTGCTCATATACTTCTCGTACTAGAAGAATTTAGATACAACTTAAGTGATGCACTGGTGAACACTTCCAACTTGCCACAGTAATACACGAATGCACTTTCCAGAATTTAGAGCATAGCTGGAATTCTTCATGTTGTTGCTGTTTAAATGGTGTCTCAGTAGGTAAATTTCACATGCTGATCTTTAGGTGTTTAACTCTTGGTGACCATGGTTGAAGACTTCAGTATATCAGAATGATTAATTATCTGAAGCCCCTTGGTTTCCCTTTTTAATTAAATTGCATTGGTGAAATAGGGAGATATGGAAATGCACAGTAAATATCTGCTGATGCTTGTTGAGCTGACATCTCCATTTTGAAGAAAAGATCAGTTAACCTTCTTTGTAGTCTAGAGGGGAAAAAATGGACTGTGCAATCTCAATGCAGCAGTAATTCGTTAATATTCATCCATGAAAAATTAAGTAAAAGTTGCTTATTCTCTACAGAAGTGAAAAGATCTTCTTAAAAAAAGGGGAAAACTTGACTGTGTGCCCCAGCCCAGGGATCGTGATGGCTAGGAGGCTCTGCTTTGGAATTAAATGTTGAGCACTGCCAGATGCCAGACATCAGGAAGAGGCTGAGTTTTGTCGGCAAATGGGATCTGCAAGTTAATTGGTGTTTTCTGCAGGCTTCTGGCTGTGAAATGAAATTGGAAGCCCTTTAGCCACATGGATAATACAGGACCTGAATACAAATGTCACATGTCACCATCAGGGCCCACTGTGAAACAATAGTGTTCCCACTCGAACACTGTGCCATTACAGATCATTTAAATATGGGGATTACATTTAAACTAAAAGCCCCATTTGCCTTTTACTGCAATTTAAATGTCCTCTTAGCAAAAGCTAAGTGACAAATTAAATGAAAAAAGTGCCCACATTTTTAAAGCTGTAATGCAAAACAACCTTTTATTGCTTCTCATGTGCCACGAATGAATCATTATACTTGTCAACCCTAAACCAAGCCATAATTGGAGCAGCTACTGTTATCAAAGCGGGGCTGCTCTTGTGACAGCTTAATAAAGCTGAAACTGTTAAATTAAATCCCAGATGCTTAATCTGATGAAAGCAGTCAAGTAGAAGAATCTAAGACAAGTATCTATGACAAGTATCTACTGCTTGGTGGAGTGATGGAGCCCAACAGCTTGTCAACACGTAGATTACAGGATCAGATTTTTTTGTGAACTACCACTTTCAGTATCTTTATATCCTCTTGCTTGCCTTTGTGGTGAAGAAACTCCACATAATTTCCATGTTTCAAAACAAACATTTCTAGTAGACTTCCTCCATTTTGATATTTAAGAACTGTTTAAGGGGGAGGAAACCTGTTTCTTTTTAAGTCAAGGAGTAGTTTCTTGTGGAACAAAAATATGATGGCTGTGCCATGAGGAAGAAGGTGGGTCCAAAGAGCTCTTGCAAGGAATGTCAGTGGTTAAAATTGACGACTCTGTTCTGGGTTTGTGTCATACTGATCCTGGTCTCTGGTCCTCTTATTTTATGACATTGAGTAGAACTTAAAAGGTGTTCTGTACTTCTAGCTGAGTAGTCTCCATGTTTTAATGCATAAGCTTCTCCTGTCTACCTCAACCACTTATTGGTATCTAAAGTTTTTAAGTGTAGGAACCTCTCGCAATATTGCCATAAGCCTCATTCATGGGATAAAGCTTTCCTGGGTAACATCCTTAGAATCCTTTCTGCTATGCATACTTAAGTGGGTTGTGGTCATAAAGGTATTTTCTGAGTGGAATAACATGTCTTTGCCTTAGTAGTTCTAGTAGTCTTCATAGTTTTTCACTAGCACTTTGCCCTGTTTTGGGCTGCTTTTTAAATCTTGGAACAGCCTGATGATCTACTTTGAGTTCACATTTACTGATATTTTGGCCACTTTCTGGATTAGTGATACACTTTTGTGTTAAAACTTAAAACTAAAATAGTATTTTACAAAATCATGTCATATAGAGAAATAGTACAAAATATTTCCTGAAGGATCATGCCTAAATTTTTATTAGTAACACTTTACTCCTCATCTGAAACTTAATTCTAAATGTTGAGTTTAGGCAAGGAATCATTATAGATTAATTAAGAGAGATTTAATTACCGTTTTGCCATAAGCAAACAAATGATTGTGTGTCAAATGCTTTTTTTTGATTTGGAAACCACTCTGAATTTTTCTGATAAAAGTTGATATTCATTGCTAGAAAATACCAAGTTAGATTCTTTTAACCTTAACTAAATGAAGCTATTCTCTGTCTATATTCCTATCTCAGGCATTCCTTCCCTTTGCAATTAGAGAGACAAACTTGTATGAATGGGACATGCCAGCTGTTCTAAACAGATTATCTCTGCTCCGTACTTAAGTGGAGGGGGAAAAAAGGGCAAAAGCAGCTAGGGTTGTTGCCAGTATGCCCCTAGAGAAATTCCTTCCTGATGCCAGATTTGATGGCTACTTCAGGGCTGCCATGAAAAAGAGTCACTAAAGTTAAGCATTCATTACAGTTTTTGTGCTCTAATACCATTTTTCTGGAGCTGCGTACTTTGTGCAATCCCTTTTTAGGATCAGCTATGCAATAGCTTTTGACCATATTTTATGTTATTTAAAAAATGGTACAGCAGGGCTCTAAGTTTCAAATTTGAGTGCCAAGCTTATGTCCATATTTTCATGGTTTCTTTGAATATCCCGAGTTCTAATTGCATCATGTTCTGCCTTAAAGCTAAGGAGGGTACCAATGCCCTGCACCTGTAGAAAATAAACTTCAAATTTCTAAGTTTAGATTAATCAGTTGCACATAGTACATTTCTGGCATTGAAGTGAAAGCTGTAGGAAGACCTATGTTTCAAAGGGGGTGGGATGCACTATGCTTTGCACCATTTCCCTTGGTCTTTCAACGTGGGACTTCTAGATGGAGTGATATCTTATGTGTATTTGTGTCTTCAACTGTATCATATCCAGTAGGCTGTCTTTGCTTACTTGGTAATCCTTCTCTTTCATTTTAGTCTGAGCTGCCACGGTGTGGGTGCCATACAGTTACAAAGCATGTGTGCCTTCAGTTCACACACTTCAGGTGAATATCTGCTCTTTCACAGAATAAGCTGTTAATATAGGTCAGTGTATTAGAATGATTTGTGGTATTGGAGGCACTAAATTAACAGTACTTCTGAGTTAGCATCACAAGACAGTTTTGCTGCTCTAAGGCCTGAGTTATAGATGACAACTTGAAGAAATTGCTGTCATGGCCCTGGAGTGTCTTGATTGTTGCTATCGCCTTAATTTCCTTGGTGAATGAAGCCAGGCTACAGTTCTGTGAAGATGGGTTCTGTCGATCTGAGGGTGATTTCCTTCCCCCTTCACTATTGGCATGTGCCATAATGGTATTTGAGATGAGAGTGTATGAGGCCAGTGTATGGCAGTAAGTGGGAACTATTTTCAAAGAGAGTATTCTTTCCTGTGGCATGTATCAGATGTGAAGAATAATGGTGAACGTAATTAACTTTAGTCTATAAGCATGGCTTGAGGGGCTTATTTTTAATGCCATACAGAAAGTTTGGGTTTCCATTTAGTTCAGTTGAATGGAAAGTACTTTTACCGCAGGAGCCAAATTTCTTGAAGTACCCACATTAAAACAGTTTTTGAAGTTTTTATTCCTAAGCTGTTGAACTGGTTTACTTACAAATGTCCTAAAAAAATTGTTCTATATGGGAGCTGGTACAAAACTCATGCGGTCCAAAATGTGGAATCATGATTGCCAAGATTAAGGGTAGAGTTTTACTTGAGCCTGAGCTGGTACTTAGCTTTTTTTCTTCCTTCCTCTCATTCTTTATTTTTAATACTTAAGTAACATTAAGCTGCCATTTAATTTTCCAGTGCCACTTCTAGTAAATACCAGAGCTAGAGAGAAGTAATAGATTTATGGAGAAGAATTACTGAATCTTCACTGTTTTCTCTGAGCTTTAGTGTGGTCCAGCAATCTAGCCTTGTGACATTTTCCAGTTTTTTGTCTTGAATGAATACTGGAAAAATAACTGAAAAATTGGAAAAGTAATTTAAAGTGAGAGGTGCAGGAATATCTGTCTGCTCAGGTATGTCAAAGCAAGACAAAAAATTCTTCAAAATACAGGAGACACCTACATAGAGAAAAAACGTTAAGGGAAGACAGTTCTGCCAAGCAAACAAAAGGTAGCTGAAAATTATAATTGGAGCTGGACAAATTTAACTAGAAAACTAGAAACAAGCTTAGAATTTTCAGGTGTGGTTGCCAGGCAGTAGATCAGCTAACCAGGAGCTCTGCTAGATTCTTGTATTAGAAATCTTAATTGAAATATGCTGGTTTTGTAAAAACTCAACAATCACTTTTGGACTGGAAGGTGAAAGTAACTCAGAAAATTTTAAAGTAGGAAGGAATTCAGACTAGACAATCAAAATGTGTTGTTCTGGCCAGTTACAGTGGATTATTTACATTCTGTGAGCATAGTTGTGGCAATCATACTTTTTCTGAACTTCTCACTATGCAAGGGACTGTTTGTGCTTGCTCCACTTTTTTAAAAAAGAGAGAGGTATTTTCATCCCTGTCTTTTATGAATATCTTGCTTTGTTTGACAAACTTATTAAACTTTCCAGTTCTGCATCTTCCTAAAAAAGTTAACCGTGAGAGGAATTCATTTATCTCAACGACAAATTTAAATAGAGGTAGGTTAGGGTATTTATACTTAGTAGCCACATTAACTTTTCTTTTGAAAATTGTCAAAGTGTGTGAAAATAGACTGTGACTGCTGAGAATGTATTACCAGTTAAACTATTTCATAAAATACCTGACCTCTGTTTTGGTCAGGACCACACTTTGTGTTCACTGCTTACCTGTAAATATTGGCAACTACTTAAAATTGTGAAGAATCATACTTGTAAAGGAGTATTTTTGTACTATTTGTGCTAGTATTAGCAATGGTTATACCTTCGATTGATTGTGAACAAATGAATGGTTTTGTGAATATTAGGGAAGCTAATCAGTGAGATTGATTTGCAGGTGCTCTACATGTTCCTTTAGTTTTGTAGACTAATAGCCCATGCCTTGCTACTAGGTTATAGGGTACTATAGGTGCATAGAGGGGCATCTAAGGGACTTGTGACAGATCTGAAGTGCTCTCTTAGGAAGATTATAGTCTTAGGCTATGATACTGTAAACTGCACCTTTCAAGCAATTTTCTGTTCTTATATGAAACTCAGATGGCAGAGTGTCTGCAAAGATGCAGAAGTTTTTCAAAAAACTCAAAAAGGCATAATCCAGAACAACAGGCTCATGCAAAATGAGAGAAGTGCTTGGTTAGTTCCTTTTTCTGTTGTGCTAAAAGTTGAAAACGTAGGAAATTGAGAGCTGGAGTTTTTCGTTACACGGGGATCAGAACAAGTGGTTGATGATAGCTTAGAATAGAATCTCAATATGTAAATACAGGTTTCCTTTCAGCCAAATACATATGTGCCTTTAACCCTTGGAGCAGCAGTATGCAGCAAGAGAGACAAGGAAACTTAAGGGATTAGGCTTTTTTTTGGCCCTAGTTTACAGCTCCACTCCCTCTAATGCACGTTCAGAGTTTAGTGTGCAGAAGGGCAATGATTCCCTCTTGCCATCAGTGCTGCAGGTAATCTATTGCGTTAATCAGCCAGCTAGTGTGAAATGCATGGGGAGTGATTATACTATCATACACAATACAATCAGCATGAAGCACTTGTCAAGACCAATACATCAAAGTTTAATTCAGTAATAGAATGAATTAGAGCAAAATGAAACATTCTGTTCTCCAAGAAACACAGCACCCATAGAAAGCCTTTTTTTCTGAAGGCTGCACAGAGAAACCAGAATGCATTAAGGAATTATTTTTATGAATAAAATTGCAACTTGTATCCAACTGAATACTAAGCTTACTTTTGCTTGGGGTTCTTATCGAGGGGAGAACACCACTGAAGTGTCTTGCCTATCTTCACTATTCCATAAAAGCAACTGTTTAATTGAAGCATTCTGCAGTGGGACTTCTGATTGTGCTTTGTTCTAATGGCGATCTCTCTGTGCCTGGAGAAGGGAGGTGGCTTTGCCAGTCATTCTGAAGGCACTTGTCCTTCTCCTTGAGAAGCAATAAATAACATACACTACATTCTTTGAGGTTTCCAAGTGGCTGTCCCAGTGTGTATGTGTTTAAAAAACAGATGTAAACCACTTTAAAATCCTTTGACACTTCTGTGTTAAAGGGGTCGTAGGTTCTGTCTCCTGGTATTGTTTCTACTCTGGCACTTCCAATGCTGAAAAATTATGCTTTTCTAATAGAATTGATTAGGCTCAAATGGGCCACAGTGGCAAGTGGGCAGCAAGTGCTGAAGCTGATTTGTCTGTTGCACAAAAGGAATGATCTTGATTGCCTAGCTCTATTTTATGTGAAATGTTCAAATGCTACTAACCTGGTAGCTTATGGGTGTTTATTTTTTAAGAAAGAGATGCGGATTAATGGGGAGGGCAAACATACGTCACAGTAGATGTGCATCTGTTTCTTGCATATTTTAATTTTGCAATGAATGTATTGAACTTAAGTATATTAAATGTAAAATTTCAAAGCAAAGGCAAAGTCTCAGCCATTGATTACACAGGAAGTCTCAGCCATTGATTACACAGGTACTGTAAATGCAGACCCAAGGTTAGCTACACAGCAGCCCTGACAAAGTAACGCAGTATTTCTAGCAAAAGCAGATTTATTGGGAAGACTGTAATCAAACAGTCAGAATTGTATGCTGGATCTTCGGTCATGGTCAGTGTCCTAGTTCCCCACTAAAACTGTTTCCATAACCACCTTCCCATTAACTGGAGCAAGAGTAAAATAGAATGGGATTTATGAAAACTGAGCAATGCTTAATCTCTCGGGAGAGTGTATACGTTCCTTGCACTTCCTTTGGCTTCATGAATACATGCATACACAGGATGTGTAATTATTACAACATCTACTTTTACAGTGACTGAACACTTTTAATGTTTTTCAGTTTGCATATTTAAATCCTAATCAGCGTAAAGGCATATTGTCCATTTCTCCGCTATGAATTCAAAGGTATGGATGTCTACTGAGAAACACAAAAGTACTGATGTTCTCCTCTATGTACAAGGAAGGCATGCATTGTGTAAAGCAGTAATGTAACTTTTTTGTGGTGTGAGGCACACTAAAGATGAATGATAACTGCATTTTCAAAAGGAGGGCTGTCGGAACCAAAAGTCTGTTTTGGCAAAGCTGGCTTTTTCCAGGTCAAGAGGATTAGTTCTGAACAAAAACAGGCAATTCCTCACTGCAATACGACAGTTCTAATATTCATTCCCTTGTGAAATTAATACCAAATTGCAGTCACAGCATGTCTTCTCAATTATCTTCTGGGGGGGGGAAATTTTGTATATTGGGTTCTGATCATTTTGCCACTGTGCTGTGAGGAGTTTTGTGTTGGGAAGACATAGGTCATGGTCAAGGGATCCAAATCAGAACTTTACTTCTGGTTTAGTAGCATTTAATTCTGGGGGAAAGATGTGTCAGCCTGCTGAGAACCAGTATGAAAAGATAGCTGGTGCCTGGGGAAAGGGAGACAGGCAGAAGAGAGTGAGCTATGTTAGAGAGAAGAACAGGGTGTGTAAACACAAACACATTCTCTGGTTTTGTTTTTTTTCTCTTTAATGAGACGCTTGTTCATATTGCAGATGGTATAGGTGACATCGTTAAACCGAGTCAAACAAGTAAACTTGAGAATATCAGGAATGTATTTTGAGATACTTCCTTTGAGTATAGATTGTTGCCAACAGCAGTTTCCAGGCTTAAGTCACTGGAAATGGATTTAGATATGTTCCCCACAAATTACTACTAGCTGCCGTTCACTTTTCCGTACGCCTTATCTGTAGTAAGGGGTAAGTGTGATGAGCAATTTCCCTGTATGGGAGCCGTTTGGCAGAAAATAGAGTTTCTGGTTTTTGAGGCCAGTGGTGACATTTAAGGACAAGCTCAGGGGGGGCTTCCACTGAGCAGCATCAGACTGAAATAAGAAAAATATCCTCCAGGGTCCTTCCGGTTGGCATGTGGTAAAAATCTGGGCACACGTGAACATTTTCGTCAGACTTTTCAGTGCTAGGAGCAGGACAGGAACCAGTGAATTGAAAGAGCCCAGAATGGAGCAGATGTCAGAGGGGATGGGGAAGGCACTTAGGGAGCAGAAGGAGGAAGAAATATGAATACAGGCAAGTGC